>JAOVVI020015444.1:0-11183 GCA_028571085.2 Nepenthes alata | reverse complement strand
ATTATAGAGGATGGTTAAATCTTTTGCTCAATCTTTTGTTGTCTCTTTTTCAGTGTTGACTTCTAAAGTTGTCGATGCCGCCTAGACGTCGAGGTTTGCAAAGGGATGAATCGCCCCAAGAGCCCCGTGATCGAGAGGCATAGTATCTGAATCTGTTGGGGCATCTTACAAACATTATTGAGAATATGGAGCAGCGACATCTAGCCCCTGTTCCTGCTTCGGCTCCCATTTAGGCTCATGTTAATCCGGAGCCATCTACTTATGATCGCTTAGTTCAGGAGTGAGTATCGGCATTTTTGGGAGAGCCTAACCCACTTAAGACTGATTCGTGGTTAGAGAGCCTTAAGAGGGTATTTGCCGTAATCAGATGCCCAGCGGAGGATCGGGTGCTGTTTACGTCTTACCGGCTTGAAAGTGAGGCACACCATTGGTGGCAAATGAGAAAAATAGCATTGGGTGTACCGGAGGCTGAGATTACCTGGAAGATGTTTGAGGATGCATTCTTAGAGAAGTATTTTTCATCTAGCCTCCGTATTCAGAAAGAGGAGGAATTTCTCAAGCTAAGGCAAGGGAAGCAAACGGTAGCGGAGTACAACGTCAAGTTTTCAAAGTTGTCACGGTTCGCTCCCTATATGGTCAAGGATGAAGAAAGGAGGACTAGGAAGTTCTTAATGGACTTGCGGGATGACATCCGCAAGCAGCTGGCGACCCCTAAATTGGCCACCTATGTTTATGTATTGGATCAAACATTGATTTACGAATAAGAGCATGAAAAGGAAGAATTTTTCAAAAAGATGTCGGCTAGTAAATGTGGGACAAGTGCCAGTACCGGGGCTAGTTCAGGGAGACCATACAAGAAGCCAAGGCAGCTAATTTCTGAACAAAGGAGTGGCTGGATCTCATCATCTTCTCAAGCCTCGGTGGGTTCATGTCAGCACTGTGGGAGAATGCATGAGGGAAGACCGTGTCCCAGGTTGACGGGTGCTTGCTTCACTTGTAGCCAAGTGGGGCATAGAGCCAGGGAGTGCCCTCAGGCATCGAGGATTCGGGCTCCGAAGCCAGTGGTACAATGTAAAGCTTTTGCAGTGTCTGCTAGCTAGTCTAGAGCTTCAGATGAGGTGGTAAAAGGTATACTTCCTGTTTGGGGTATTTCTTACTCAGTACTTTTTTACTCTGGGTCCACGCACTCCTTTATTTATACTCGGCTGGTTGGTTGTATTACACCCCCTCCTGTGACCCTTGATTTTTCTCTGGTTGCATCCACACCTACAGGGTCCTCTATTGTGACCGATGTGTCCTATCCAGGGTGTATTGTGAAGATGAAGGGTAGCAGTTAATTTTGATGTTATCTTAGGTATGAATTGGCTGTCCAAGTATCATGCCACTATTGATTGCTTCCACAAAAGGGTGGACTTTGCTATTCTGGAATGCGAACCTTTTTACATTCAGGGAGTTTGAAGAGTGGAGCCATCTAGTTTTATTTCTGCTCTATAGGTTCGTCATTTGTTGAATAGCGGGTGCGAAACCTTTTTGTCTTATGTTAGTACGGTGGAAAGTCAGGAATTGTCCGTAAGGGACATTCCGGTGGTGTGCAAATTCAAGGATGTGTTTCCCGACAAGTTGTCTGCCCTGCCACCATATCGTGAGATTGAATTTGGGATTGATCTCGTGCCAGGATCGGCACCCATATCGAAAGCCCCCTACCGCATGGCTCCTGTCGAGTTAAAGGAGTTAAAATTAAAGCTGCAGAACTTGCTTGATACGAGTTTCATTAGACCCAATGTGTCACCGTGGGGTGCTCCGGTTCTATTCGTAAAAAAGAAGGATGGGGCCTTGAGGTTATGTATAGATTACCATGAGTTGAATAAAATTACAATCAAGAACAAGTATCCTCTGCCACTGATCGATGACCTCTTTGACCAATTACAGGGATCCTTAGTGTATTCCATGATTGACCTTCTGTCGGGGTATCATCAGCTTCGTATTAAGTAGGAAGATATTGCAAAGATGGCTTTCCGAACAAGGTATGGTCACTATAAATTTTTAGTGATGTCGTTTGGGTTGACTAATGCTCTAGCCGTGTTTATGGACATGATGAACCGGGTCTTCTAGTCATTTTTGGATATGTTTGTTGTGATTTTCGTTAATGATATTCTGATTTACTCCAAGGATCGCACCGAGCATGAGGGGCACCTGAGGATTGTGCTGCAGGCTCTTCGGGAACATCAGTTGTTCGCGAAGCTGAAGAAGTGTGAGTTTTGGCTTGACAAGGTGGTGTTCTTGGGCCATGTAATTTCTGATGGATGCATCACGGTAGACCCGCAGAAAATTAAATCGGTACTCAATTGGAGTCGACCGACGACCATGTCTGAAGTCCGAAGCTTTTTGGGGATGGTTAGCTATTATCGTCGTTTCGTGGAGAATCTTTCTCGGATAGCCTTGCCCCTCACATGTCTGACAAAGAAGAAAGTAAGCTTCACCTGGACCGAGGAGTGTGACAAAAGCTTCCAAGAGCTGAAGGATCGGTTGACGACTGCCCCGATTCTGACTCTTCTTGACAATTCTGGTGCGTGCAAAGTGGGACTCGGGTGTATTCTTATGCAAGGGGGAAGAGTAGTTGCTTATGGGTCTCGACAGTTGAAACCTCATGAGATAAACTATCCGACCCATGACTTATAGCTAACTACGGTGGTTTTTATTTTGAAGATCTAGAGACACTATCTATGTGGCGAGAAATTTCTAGTGTAATTCAACCACAAGAGCATCAAGTATTTGTTCTCACAGAAGGAGCTAAATATGAGGTAGAGACGATGGATTGGGTTTCTCAAGGATTACGATTGTGTGATCCAGTATCGACCGAAAAAAGCAAATGTGGTCGCGGATGCCTTAAGTTACCAAATTTGTTGGGTGGCGACCATGCAGATTAAGCAGATGGAGTTGCTAGATTGCTTGAAGTCTTGTCATATCCAGCACTACGCTAATGGTAACCGGATAATGTTATCCTTTCTGCAGGTGCAACCCGAAATCCTTCAAAGGATCAAGGAAGGGCAAGTGAGTGGCCCATTTCTGATGGATATTATGGGGGACCTGGGCAGAGACTCTCGAGTTGATTTTAGCGTGCGTGCAGATGGAGTTTTGAGATTTTGAGAGCGGCTATGTGTACTAGATGTTAAGGAACTGAAGGAATAAATAATGAAGGAGGCACACAGGACTCGGTACATGATTCACCCCGGTATAAACAAGATGTATCAAGATTTGAGGAAGATGTTCTGGTAGAGAAATATGCGGAGAGGGATCGTGGCTTTCATTAATCGATATCTCGTCTGTCAGCAGCTGAAGGCTAAGAGGAGAAAGCCTTCTGGATTATTGTAGCCCCTACCCATTCCCAGCTGGAAGTAGGAGGACATCTCGATGGACTTTGTGTTAAGATTGCCTAGAACTCCAAAGAATCATGATGCGATTTGGGTCATCGTTGACCGGTTGATGAAATCTGCTCATTTTATAGCCATTCTGACTACATAATCCTGTGATCATCTGGCGCAGTTGTACATCAATGAGATCGTGAGGTTGCATGGCGTCCCAGCATCGATTGTGTTCGATCACGACCCACAGTTTGTATCTAAATTGTGAGAGAGCCCGCATCGAGAGTTAGGGACGAACCTAAAGTTTAGTACGGTGTATCATCCTCAGACGGATGGCCAGTCTAAGCAGACGATCCAAATACTAGAGGATATGCTTCAGGCTTCGGTATTGGAATTCAATGGGAATTGGGATGATTTTCTAGCATTGGCTAACTCGCTTATAACAACAATTTCCAAGCGAGTATCGGAATGGCTCCCTTTGAGGCACTTTATAGTAGGAAGTGTCGATCTCCCATCCATTGGGAGGAGACCGGGGATAGGCGGTTATTGGGCCTGGATGTTATTTTGGAGACGTTGAAAAAGATCGTGGTGGCTGTAGAAAAGTTAAAAGTCGTCCAGAGCCGACAGAAAAGTTATGCTGATCAAAGGAGATTCGAGCTCAAATTCGAGATTGGAGATTTTGTATTCCTTAAGGTCTCGTCGTGGAAGGGGATTTCAAGATTTAGCATTAAAGGAAAGCTGAAGGCACATTACATTGGACCGTTTGAGGTTCTCGAGCGAGTTGGTGAGGTGGCGTACGTTCTAACTTTGCCACCGAGTTTGGCAGAGGTGCACAACATCTACCATGTTTCCAGGTTAAGGAAGTACGTATATGATCCATCTCATGTGATTGATTATGGTCCTTTGGCTATCAATGATGATTTAGCATATGTTGAGGAACCGGTAGAAATCTTAGACCTCAAGGACCAAGTCTTGCGCTCCAAGTCGATTCCTCTCGTGAAGGTTTGATGGAGGAACCACTCCCGCGAGGAGGCGACATGGGAAAGAGAGGATGAAATTTGAGAAAAGCATCCCAATCTTTTCCAAGGTATGTAACTCATTCAAGTTTTTAGATTCGTTAAATTTTGGGGACGAAATTTCTATATGTGAGGGAGAGTTGTGAGGTTCCAAGTTTAAAAATATAATAAATATGAGGAAATGAATTTGATAATAATAAATACTAGACCTATTGAACGAATGAGAATGTGTATTGGAAGAAAAATTAGGTTGTGGACTGCTGAAGCGCTGCCAGCAGATTGCGCCTGCTGCGCACTCGAGTTGAGCTTGAGCGCCAAAAACCAATTGCTCCCCCGCCCGCTGAGCGTGGTTAAGCACAGGCCAGCAGCGAGGCCGATTTTTCTGCTCGCTCGGTGGCGCTCGAGTGCCCCGACGAGTATAAAAACGTAACCTGCTTTGTGTTTCTTCATATCCCCTCTTTTCCATAAGGCCTTGGAGAGGAAGAGAGAGGGAGATCGCCAGTTTTAGAGAGAGAAAGGAGGAGATCGATGCATAGAGTCTGAATTCATCCGGGAGCCAGTTATAAAAATGGTAGCACGCGTCGAGGCAAGTGTTCTCATACTCATTAACTTTTCTCTTTCGATATTTTTTAAGTTATCATTGGATATTTTCGTCTCAATACTCATCCAAACCATGGAAAGTGTAATACCCATGACTTGAGACCAAGGATTGTATAATTTATTGTCCGATTTACTCACCGATCCGGTCGGTGGAGTACCGCCAAACCCTAACCTACAGGAATTGGGGATTTTTGTTTTCGCACCTTATTTCGTTAAATTGACCCCAAAATGTGAATCCTCATGTCCCAAATGTGTATATATGTCGGCCATGTGATCGATCTTGCACGTTTTAACCTGTTCGTATGGATTGAAAACAAATCCAACGGCTGCCAGCTTTCACAATTTTAGAATAAAACCCTAGCAGTGCAGAACGAAGAATGAAGAAAGAGGGAGAGAGAGAGAGAGGGAACGAGGCGCAGGGCCCCTGGTTCCAGAGAGAGCAGAACGAAGAAAGAGGGAGGGAGAGAAAGAGAGAGAGAGAGCATTGTCATCTTCGTCGTCTCCCTCCATCTTCGTCTTTCTTCTGCAACCTTGTGAGCCAAAACTCTCCATCTTCGTCATCTCTCTCTCTCTTTGTCCGATTAGCTCTCTCTCTTCGTTCTTCCTCGCTCGTCTAGGCAGAACAAAATCAAGGGGTTAGGGTTTTTGATTTGGGGGAGGAATATCAACCGTTGGATTTAAAACAAATCCAACGGCTGCTATCTCCTTTCTTCAAATTAAAAAAAAAAGTAACAATGTGCATGTACATAGTTCCAATTTTAAAAATATATATATTGAAACGGGGGCCGTTTGATGAAAATCCAACGGCCCCCATTCTGCGGCATTGGCCCTGCGCCGCAGAGCTGTGGCACAAGGACCCTCATTCCAGCAACCATGGGCGTCGCAGCTCCTTCTCTATTCAAATCCTGGCTCTCGAATTCGTTTGTCTATATTTATTGAAAGAAAAAATAATTCATCTATTTAGGTTCGAGAGGGCGTTTGTAATCGATGTGGGTTCAAAATCGAAGGAAGATGGACATCATGGAGACGGTGACAGCCCAGGGTGCCACTAGTCGATTAGCTTATTTATATCTACATCTCTCTCGTCTCATTCATTCTTGATGCCTTTAGTCGATTAGCTTATTTATCTAATTTTTATTTTACTTGTTTTGTAGAAAGATTTTCATTGAGGGTCCGCCGAACGACATCGCCTATGGTCAGACGTCAATCTATCTCAGTCTCTCTTTTTTCTTTTTAATGTCTCGTATGTTAGAAAATTTTAGTGAGATATAACTTTAATTCATAGAATTTTCATTATCATATTTCTTCATTAATTAATCAATCATAGATAAATTTAACGTACCTGAATCATTTAGCGTTAATTCTTATGTAATACCATAATTATTCTTATCTCGAAGAACCAGGAGATAATTTCTCTCTCTTCTCTTTATGATTAATAGAACTTTAACTAATCTTGTGTGTGTCCTTAAAATGATGGCCAAGAACGTTCTTTTATAGAGGAAGAGATGACCATTACCAAATTACTAAAATGCTCCTTCTTTTACCCAAGAGATGCGTCATCAACAGACAAAATCGTTGAAAAGTGATATCCATTCGCTTGGCCCATATGATAATAATTTTTTTTTGAATTAATTAAAATAAATTTTAAGCGCGCAACATTACAATTCTTTAATAGTTTATATGTCATAATACTATAATTAAGTAATCGACAAATGTGAGTCATTATGGTTCCATATCATTATGCGACATAGTTCTTTCCATGTATCACAATACCTGTAAATTACATGATCAAGTCTTAAATGAGAAATATCATGCAGTCCAACAATAATATTTTAGTGAGAGACAGTTCCTGTTATCATTAATTTAAAACTTAAAGTTCGAAGAATATGAAATAAACAGGAGATATCAGAGACATTATATGAGATCTCAAATGTGAGAGCAATTTTGTTACATTATGGGTAACGGTAAAGACTCTTACTATTAACATGATCCAAAAATACTTTTGGAGATAAACCTTTAGTTAATTGATCTGTAATCATAAGTTTGGTACTAATATGCTCTATAGACACCTTTCGTTTTTGAATTTCACTTTTAACAATAAGATATTTAATTTCCATATGTTTAGCACCATTTGAATACTTGCCGTTTTTTGAAAAGAAAAATGTTACGAAATTATCATAATAAATTTTAGCGGCCTGATTATACTGTCAATAATTTTAAATCCTAAAATAAAATTTCGTAGCCATAATGCATGTATAGTGGCTTCAAAGCATGCTACAAACTCTACTTTCATCGTGGACACAACAATCACATATTACTTTATACTTTTTCATAAAATAGCTCCTCCAACCAAAAGAAAAATATAACTAGATGTGAACTTTTTGGTATCTGAACATTCAGCATAGTCTGAATCTAAATATCATATCACCTCTAAATGATTAAACTTCTTATCGGTAAGTATGTAGTCTTTAGTTCCTTGCAAGTATCTCATCAGTTTCTTTGTAATTTTTTAGTGATTCATACCAAGATTGCTCTGGCATCGTCCGAGCATACCAACCACAAAACTTATATATAGTCTAGTGTAAGTCTGTGCATACATCAAACTTCTTACAGCAGACACATAAGGAATATCTTTTATTTGATTTCATTCCCATTTATTTTGTGAACATTGTATTAAATTGAATTTATTACTTTCCTGGACTTGAGCAATATTGGTTGTACAGTTCTCCTTCCCAAATCTCTCTAAATTTTTTTGATATATCATTTTTGAGACAATCTCAATAATCCATGTGATTTATTTTAAAATATTTCTATTTCTATAATATAAGTTACCTCACCTATATCTTTCTATTAAAATTTTTAGAGAGATAGCCATTAGTCTTATGTAACAACTCAAGATCATTGCTTGCAAGTAATATATCATAAACATATAGAACTAAAAATATAAACTTGCTCCCACTGACCTTCAGGCATATACACCGATCAATGGTATTTTTTATAAAATCGAAGGATAAAATGGTATCATGAAACTTAATGTACCATTATCGTGAGGTTTGTTTAAGTCCATATATTAATTTCTTTAATTTATAAACTAAGTTCTCTTGTCCTTTTATAGAAAATTCTTCAGGTTATTTAATGTAAACTTATTCATCTAAGCTTCCATGTAGAAAAGGAATTTTTACATCCATTTGGTACAACTCCAAGTCAAAATATGCTACCAATATCATTATAATTTTTAATGAGTTATTTTTAAAAAACTTAAGAAAGGGTCTCCTTATAATCAATGCCATCTTTTTTAGTATAATATTTAGCAATAAGTCTAGCCTTATATCGTTTGATATTGTCTTTAGAGTCACGTTTGATTTTAAATATTTATTTATAATCAACTCTTCTACAACCCTCAGACAATTCAATAAGATCTCAAACTTCAATATGTGCCATTGATTCTAACTAATCTTTCATGACATCAATCCATTTAGAAGAATCACTTCATTCTATGACTTGTTGTAAAAAAATTAGATCATCATATATCCATATATTATATTCAGATTCTTATAGATAAATTAAATAGTTATTTGAAATAGCATATCTTATTTCCCTATGAGCTCTTCTCAATGCTACTTCTTATGACTGTTCTACATTACGTTCAATGGTGACATTTTTATTATGGATGATAGAATTATCGATCTATTGTTCAATAACAGTCGGAATAATAATTTTTTTAAAAATTATGGATATAGGGACCTGTACCCTAATTTTTTCAATCTCCACATTTTATAAAATATCACTCCCACTGATTTTACCATGCTTGAAGAATCTGACATTATCGATTTCTATTATTCTTATACTTTGGTTAGGGCAGTAAAATCTATACCCTTTATATTTTTCTGGATAACCAATAAAGTATTCACTAACAGTTCTGAAATTTAATTTCTTTTCTTGTAGATTGTATATTTTAACCTCTACTGGACACCTCAAATATGTAGGTGTTGAATACTAGGTTTCCTTTCAGTTCATAACTCAAAAGGAGTTTTTAAAACTATTTTACTAGGAACCCAAATATAAACAGCAGTCTTAAGGGGCTTCCATCCATAACAATTTAGATAATGAGGAATAACTTAGCATACTCCTAACCATATCAATTAATGTACGATTATGCCGTTCAGTAACACTATTCTGCTCTGGCATGCCTGGCATAATATATTATACACGTATGTCATACTTTTCTAACAGCTTAGCAAAAGGGCCAGGATATTATCCTGATTCATTATATTTGCTATACTATTCACCACCTCTATCAGATCAAATAATTTTTACACTTTTATTTAAATGCCTTTAAACATCAGTAATATATATCTCTAAAATATTTACAGCCTAAGATTTTTTATACAATAAATAAATATAATAATAGTATAAAAAATTATCGATAAAAGTGGTAAAATATTTTTCTCCTCCTAAAGATGGAGAATCAAAAGGTCCATAAATGTCTGTATGGATAATCTCTAAAAGTTTTAAATTTTTTGTAACACCCTTCTTTGTATGTTTGGTTTATTTTTCTTTAACACAATCCACACATACATCAAGATCAAAAAAATTAAGATTAGGCAAGATTCTTTTATTTACCAATCTTTTCATATGATATTTAGATATATGACCCAATCTTTTATGCCACAAGAAAGAAAAATTTTCATTTATATATTTACGTTTTGTTCCAACATTATAATGTAGGGTCATGAGAGTTTTAGAAAAATTTTTGTTAATGTTTATTTTGTAGAGACCATCAGAAAGAATTTTAAAATCGAAGAAGGTTTTATTTTTATACATGCTTATTCTTTTATTTTAAAGCTTTAAAGAGTAGCCTTGGACATTAAATTTGAAAAGAGAAATAAGATTTCTAAAAATTAAAGGTACATAAAGTATTTTCAGCAAATCTAAATATATTACAGTATCAAGAAATAAATAAAAAGTTCCAATAATAAAAATAGAAACTTTGACACCATTTCCGAGGATAATAAAATTTTTATTTTGATTTAGCATTTGGGTTGTAAGGAATCTCTGCATCGATTTAGAAACATGAATATTAGAGCTTGAATCGAATCATCAAGTATTAGAAGGTACTTTAATTAGGTTTGATTCAAAACAAATATAAGCCAAAGGCTCACATTTCTTTTTAAACCAAGCATTTCTTTTATAATAGTCATTCTTAAAGTATCCCACATTTTTATAAAAGTGACACTTTTTATTACTTTCTTTCTTTTGAGTTCCAGTACCAGAGTGGGGCTCCTTTTCCTTTAATAATTCAGCTTTAATACTCTCTCTTTTTTTTCTTCTTTCATTTACCACTATAACCTGTTAAATTAATTAAATAAATTTTTTATTATTTGAATCTTGCATCCTCTCGAATCAACATGCTTTCCAATTTATTATCATTCAATTTATTTTTAATAGTATTGTAATGAATTTGGAAAGATCCGTACTGAGAATGAATAGAATTCATTATAAATTAAACAATGAAGGATTCATTCACATTCATACCATGGGTTTTGAGTTTGACAGCCAAATTAGTCATCTCAAGAATGTGTTCATACATTCCTTGAATACCATCAAATTTCATGGTAGTATGTTTTGTCATTAGTATTTCAGCAATAGATTTATCCGTAAATCAAAAATAATTTTTAATAGTTTTCAGTAAATCCTTATCGTTTTGAGTTTTATGAAATGCAGACTTAATATTATTCGTCATGACCATTCTCATAAATATCATGCTTATTCTGTTTGATTTTTTTCATACTCTAAAATAAGATTTTTTCTCATCACTGATTGAACTAGTAATAGCAGTAGGCTTATCTAATTGTAATATAATATCAAGATCCAGTATACCAGGATGAAACTGGACTTGTTCAAACTAATTAGAAAAATTAGTTTCATTGAATATCGAAATAGAAGAAGCGTGAGAATATAGTAAAATCGGAACAGATACTGTAATAAATTAATATGTTTAATATTAATATTTTAAATTAATTAAATTATGATGAATATAAAATATAAATAGTATCATTATAATCCACATTTAGGTATAATTATAACACACTAATATTATTACATAAATACTCAATTACAATTACTTTGTACAATATCATAAATAATATCTGTATAAATTTAAATATATAGCATATAATCATGATAAATTTAAATTTTACATCAT
>JAOVVI020015442.1:0-11183 GCA_028571085.2 Nepenthes alata | reverse complement strand
GGGGATGCTTTTTCTTTTCTACCAAATTGTTATGTTTAGAAATTGGATAAATACATGATAGAAATTGAATAGCCATTTTAAATTACTCAATATAATCTCCACTGTCTATCAGTTTTATGTAATTTGTAAGTAAGAATAGTTAAAGTCTGCATTTGACCCAACAGTCCATGGATCTCTTGGTGGGATTCTATTTGTAGATTAGGTTTTCATGCTAAGAGAGACAAGACTTCAAATACAATGTATTAGAAAAGAAGAGTGAAATTCATTATGAAGGCGGCTGAAGCTAAACTTTGAAATGAAGCAATGAAAAGGGATTTAACCATCCTATTCGAAAATGGGAAAAAAAGATTATATCCACAGAATCTTAGCTGTTGACTGTCCTACAAATTTGCAAGAGAAGCCCTTTGCGCAAGAGTTTTCCATTGTGATGAACTTAAATGGTCCACTTGCATTAATTTTGGTCTTACAGGGCAGATTGAAACCTCATTGCCCAAAATTTTGAATACTACTATTTATGGCTACATTTTATCATGAATATTACTTTTGGGATTGTTTAGTAAATGCCTCCATAGACTTAAATGGCTCCTCTTCAATCTAGTGCTAAACTGAGGCACACATTTTCTACATTGTGTAAAACGTCAAAATTCACTGCTGAAGTTATTGAATTCTTTCTTGCTTAAATCATGTGAAGATGTCCTCACATCCTGTGATGAGAAGATTGTAAACCCAGTTTGGATCCAACTTGATTTGAGACTATTGATTTCAACAATATTCTATTTTGCTCTTATTGGAATTGATTGGAATTTTTGATTTACAAGTCCATTATCAGTAGGCTGATTGCTTTGTTCCACTATCTTTCAGAAGGAAAAGATCTCCCTTTGTCAGTGACCAAGGGGATAATAAATGAATGGAATTAGGATTTGGATGAAATATAATGAAATGAAACTGCTTTGAGACAAGGATTCCCAAAAATAGTCCAAAATAAGGGAATTCAAAAGTTTTTGCAACCTATAGAAATTCATGAAAACCATGACCACCCTAAACCCCATTTCAGATAATATACACCACGAAATTATAGAAGAAAAACTAAGAAAACTTCACCATTGGTGGCTAGCTTTTCTTGTGCAATTGTCAACTATCGTCACCAAATCTAATTGCATAGTCATTTTCATCTTTCTGTTTTCACCAACATAGCTCTGTTTGACCCCTTGCAATTCAACATAGGTTTGATGGTTTGATTCTTCAAACCGGTGTAAAAATAGTGAAAATTTTGGTCAATTAGAGGGATGTGAAAGATTTACTATGCAGTCAGTTTTATGTTAAATATTATATTGAGGTGATAAGTAAGAGGGAACTGATTGAAAAGTTAATTCTTCTTTCTGCTTGAAAATTAGATATTTCATAACGAAGGACCATTGCCAATAATTCATTTTTCTTATAGATATGTATGTGATGCATATTTCCTACTTAAATATATTTAAATGGAATCCTAAGCTCTCTTCTGTTATTCCCAAATAAAAATTTGAATGGATATATAGAGTGCAAATTTGGAAATCAAACTTCTTTTGTTGACACTAAAGGGGTGGGATTGGTTCAGCATCTATGTTGACACTAAAGGTGTTAACTGGTGCAATGCCGTAGCACTGCATGGCCCAATACTTCGGTTCGTACCAGGTTACGGTTAGCTGACTTGTGTGCCGTGTTTGGCATGGCTCGTTTTCTTTCTTTTTTTTCCTTGGAACTTTAATGGTCGTGTGACTGTTTGTGACATCCCACATTTTTTTCATAGACAATTCATTAAACAAAAAAACTACAAATGCCTTTTTCCCCCTCTTCTACCAACAAAAAATATTCAATAAAATAAATGAAATGTGATGTTTTTTTTATAATACTTTGTGTAATTTTATTTTTTGTATATTATTTATTTATTTTTTATTATAGCTGTGCCTAAATTGGCATGGTCTAGCACACCCGGCCCAGCATAGGCAAGCCACGTGCTGGGCTGGGATATTTTTGTTGTGTGTCTACACAACACGGCCCATTTAACAATACTAGGTGACACATTTTATTTATATTTTCCAGGACATTGCTGCAAAAATTCTCTTATTTTCACAGCAGAGAGCTAGGGCTGTATGCATAATTTCAGCTAGTGGTGGCGTTTCTGCAGTGACATTACGGCAGCCTGCGCCTTCCAGTAGCACTGTTACGTATGAGGTAAAGTAATTTTTCCTTTGTATGCCACCAGCAGTGTTTAATCCTCTAATTGCATTCTGAAACATGGATTACATTTTGTCTCGTTGGGTACTGCTGCAGTCTATTCTTATTCATATATGTTAATATGCTAGTAGCTAAAAGAAGCCATAATCTCTGAAGCTATGGGAGGAGTACACAGAATTCTGATCGCCATGCCAGTTGAAGAATGAGCTGGCAATATGTGCCCTCACAAGCAGTCCTTCCTGATACTGCATTTGAAAATAAGCATACTCAGGATTCCATCTCTTTGTAGGTTATATGCTATGGGAAAGTTATCATTTAGAAACTTTCCATTTCACAAAACGTACAAAAGAAAGTTTTTTTATGTTACGTAAATATGGAAGAAGAAGAAAAAAAGGGCAGTACTTGAAGGTTCAGACGCAGCGGTAAGAAAATTTGAACCCATGTAATTAATTATATATTCTAAGATTGCAGTGGCGAAAAAACCGATTGTATTAAAATCGGAGGCAGTGCATATCTGTGCATGCTGTTCCTTCATCCCTTTTGAAGAGCCGGAATGCATGAACTTCCAATGGCTCGATAACATCTCATAGTTACCGCTTTTCTCCTATTTTTAGTTTCAAAGTGAAACTTTTTATTGGTTTTGACTTGTCTAGGGCCGCTTTGAGATATTGTGCTTATCTGGTTCTTACTTGGTTGCTGAGACTGGTGGCTCCCTCGGCCGAACTGGTGGTGTTAATGTTTCCCTCTTTAGTTCCGATGGTCATGTAATTGGCGGTGCAGTTGGTGGAAGGCTTGTTGCGTCGAGGCCTGTTCAGGTATTGTGTCAATATCTCCTCCCCTTTGCAGTCATTAATTTATATTCCCAGTGGTGAATATTTCATCATGTTATCTAAGATGATTAGAGAACACATTGAAATGTGTGGCACCTATATTGTAATTTTAGCTGTATAGGTCATGGGTGAAAATATTGGTATCGATATCGATCATGCTCATATTATATTAGATAATCTGTATTACTACTTGATATATCGGAAGACAAAGAACATTTAGATTTATAAGTTGATAGAATCGTATTGGAAAATATATCGGCCAAAAAGGTGTATTGGCCGATATGTCGTAGATATGTCAATATATTGCGATATTCTCGTGGTATTAGGAAATATTAGTTTTGAGAGGCCTGATAGATATAAATAGTCCTCCTCTGGGGCTACTGATGATTCTGACAGCTTCCGCATTACAAATACTTGGCATTGCAGGTTGTAGTGGGCAGTTTTGTTTATGGGAGTTCAAAGCCTAAGAGTAAATCCAATGCTGACTCCAAAGATCTCCAGAACCCTGGGATCCAACCAAGTGATACTACATCAGCCAATGCTGCTTACCGTGCCCAAAACCTCACTCCCGCAGCCAGTGTGTGGCCTCATTTAAAAGCACCGGATCCGAAGATACCTGACACTAACATCGACATGATGCGTGGATGACAGTGTTGCAGCAGCCCTCGAACCGACTGTATATACATCCCGGAATGCCTCGATATAATATCTGCCTAACATATGATCCGACCGCCTTCTTAGTAGGTTGCCCAAAAATTATAGGGCAAGGTCAAAGGATTGTTACAAAATGGCCAGCGGTGCCGGAATGCTGGGAATTGTACTGAGATTTTTTTATTTTCTTTTATTTTATTAAATCGATCTTTTTTTAGTTTCTGAACTATCTTCGTCTGCATTCTAGTATGTGACCGGGGAATGTAGTAGACAGTTGTATGAATTGAGTCTAAAGGAGTCTCTCTCGTCGTTGTTGAACTGAGTACTTAGCTGTCCCTACAGTTTGCTAGCCTTCGGCCTGCGCCCCTTTCTGCGAATTCGGGTTTCCATTGCTGAGGGCTCGGAGCTTGAACCCTTGTTACTTGTTCCATTAAACTGAAAGTCCTCGTCACTGATACTCGTAATTTTGCATCGTTGCGGGCTGCAAGTGCTTATTCGGCCTTCTCCGAGCTAGCAAGCATCATAGCCTTGAAACGATTTGTATTGGGCACGCTGGAGTTTATGGAAATGGTAAAATTAAAATGGAGTCTATATGTACACAGTTTTATGTAGTTACCATGTTTAGCATTTCTGTATCGGAACTGGCAGCTAAATCAGGGATCACCAACTAGGCTAGGCTCCTTAATTAGCCAGCCGTGAAGGAGTGAACGTTCCGACTGCATGGCCCATGCAGGAGGGAACAATTGTTTGAAGCAATAAATTTCAGCCATTTAAATGATTTTTTATAATCGATTTGACAATGGTAAATATTCCGTCAGTAATGTGGCTCAATGAAAGTGCTGATGATTTGGTATAATTAGAATCTAATAATGTCATATGAACGTGGTATTAAATTGTGCCCAATTTAATTTGAAAGGAACGCAGTTAGTTAAGATTTTACGAGCATAGAATGAAATCGATAAGAGTCAGTGATTGCATAAAAATATAATATATTAAATTAATTTTTCAAAAGTTTAGATTTATTAGAAAAAAATTATGTATGAAAAAATTTATAATTCTAAGCCAAACTAATCACTTTTATCGGTGATTTTGTTGGACCAAATACATTATTTGAGTGTAATTTTTTTACTATATCCGCCTATAATATAAATATAACATTGATCAGGTTTTATAAAATTTCTAGGGTAGAATGTCCCAATTTTGATAAGATGGAAGTGGGAGAATTTTATATAAGCAAGATTTCAACCCTTTTAAACATCTCTCAGTGAGCACTTTAGATGCCCATGAAGCAGTTGAAACAATTAAACATCTAACAATAAATGAGGCAAAAAACAGAGTTAAAAACAACGAACTAATCTACTACAACCCGTATCAACCAACTCGAATAACACATCATAGCTCTGTAATTTATCAGGCTATATGCTCTGAAAGCATCATCTACTTTGCCAGAAGATGGTCGACCGCTAAGAAGTAGCCACCAACAATCACAAATGAGGCGAACCCACTCCGAGCCATCCTCAACAAAATTCCACGGAACAATATATTCCTATCAGCAGGGTGAATCCCTGAAACCCTCTCGAACAGGTTGCCGGGTCGTTTCCATCTGAGAAACCTTCTTTCCATGGATACAAACTTAGGCAGGACGGTGCATTGTGACCGGCATCTTGCAGTGTCGAAACCATGAGAAGCTGCAGCAGCCGCTGAGCCAGAAAATCCGGCTGCCAAGCTAACTTCTAAAGGAGACAAAGGGCCTATGTCGGCATCAGAAAGGGGTGGCGGATGAATCTGAACTGCCTTCCAGTTGAGCATTGCAAGATGTAAGAATTGCCACATTGAGAAGAATATGCCCCCAAAAACGGAATCACGAGCCACCCCTGCTCGTAGACTTCTCCACAGGGCACCAAGACCTTCCAGTCGAACTATTTCAAGTGGGTGTCTCACATCACCGACGGCAGGCAGCTTACCAGACCCAGTCATCATCCAAGGGTAATTTTCCAATGCAACGGTCAAATTCTGATGGCTCGAAGTGAGGACAGATAACAGACTCACAGAATGTGCTAATGCCTTCTTATCTAAAACGTTTCTGTGCAATAGTCTCGAGCTCATGGGTGCAACAAAAATTCTATTCGATGGCATAGCAGTCGGAGCATGAGTAGCAGAAGTCACCTGAGCACGGAGTTTAATAAGTTCGAAGGGAGAGCTAATAAGAGATTCCACAGCACCGGCTG
Source organism: Nepenthes alata (assembly GCA_028571085.2). Lineage (NCBI taxonomy): Eukaryota > Viridiplantae > Streptophyta > Magnoliopsida > Caryophyllales > Nepenthaceae > Nepenthes > Nepenthes alata. The sequence goes on along the minus strand of JAOVVI020015442.1, from coordinate 5,257 downwards.
CAATTCCAGCAAGGAGAGCTTCATAAACATAGACATAGTTGTCTTCACGGCCATCTTTATAAAAGGCAGTCAAAACTTCATAGGTCCCAAAACGAGCTCCTAAACTTGTAATTCTCCCAAAAGTCGACCAACCGAAACCACTGTACAAACCAGAAGGTCCTGACAGAGATAGGATCCTATCTATAACCTGAGTCGAAGTAAATTGTTTCCCGGAACTCGAACCGACTTGAATAATAGTTTTGATAGCATCAAGAGGGTAAGTAAGAGCAGTGCCTAAAGTCACTGAACCAGCTGCAGCAAATGCATGGGTTGCAAAGGATGGGTTCTTCCACAGTTCATCCATCTCAGAGAAAGACCTTTTAGACAAGATGGGAGACAATATGGTTTCCTAGGAAATATTACAACACTTTCCTAGGAAACTTTGTTAATTCCAAATTCCTTCTGCAGATAATGTCAAATGAAAGAGTGACCAAACAAGAAGAGGCAGTGAATGTCAAATGAGAACATTGCTATACCGTCTCCAAGCATTCTAGTCCAGTGAAAAAAGTCAGGCATAACTAAGAATGGGCAGTGACAATTAACAAAGGCATAAAAGGACTATTGATGCTCACTTGAATGTGCGGTGGTGAGCCTATAGCTTTGATATCGACCTATCAATTGCAATCATATTGTAGATTTCAAGTAAATGCCGAGACAGGAGGTAGAAAAATCGAGAGAGAACAGATACAACAAATGAATCATCTTGAGTGTTCCTCCACTCCAAACTGCACAGGCTCCTTAATTTAGCTTGGAAAATACTTGGTCATCCTCGAATAATGTGATGCAAACTTTCTCAGATGCAGACACCTGCCATAAGTATATTGTCAAGATATAAATGTCAAGGTCAATAAGAAAAGAAAGTTTGGAGTTAATTATATCAAAGATTTGCTTTGAGAGTCAGCAAATTGAGAATTGAGAAAAAGCTTCAGATTAGCTGCCCAAACCATTAGTAGAAATTCTACAATAGTAAAACTCTTATCTCCTTTTTCCTTCAACTTTTTTCATGTGTCAAGTAACTTATCCCATGTAATTAATTTGCAGTTTGTTTTCTGAGATTTTCCAAAAACAAGAAATAATGTTGGAATATACTACATTAAATATTATTCTATACCATTGACACCTCAGGCTTGTCGTCCTATCGACATTAGATGAACTAAAAGTGGGAAAGCAAATGAAATAATCAACATTTTACTTTCTAATAACAATTGGCGCTAACTTCAGCCCCTAACCCAACTATATTCTATCCATTGAAGAAAAGAAAATCTGAAAAACTAAGCAATCCTAAATTGGATGATGAAGATGGCCTTTGTTCTAATAGTACAAAAAATGTAACCAACCAACAGATATCATCAAAAAGAGGGTGATACAGTGGAAACAGATATTGCATGTTGGAGTCAAGGGAAGATCATAAGTAGACACAGCCTTACAAGAGATTGTTTCCATGATTTCATCTATCAAATGTTATGATTAAATCTTAAAGACAATTCAACCAAACAAATCAAAAAATTGTCGAAGGATCTGATTGTTTCCACCCCTTATCCTTCAAACAACCATTCCCAACAAGCATTTGAATTTTCACCCTTTCAGCCATAACCAAGCAACATCCATGAAATTACCAATGTCACATAGCATTTTACTTTGATATAGGATACTAAAACCACCTTTCTAACATCAAGCTGGCAATCATTCAATGCTCATGTTCCTAAGAGTTTCAAAAATAATACAAATAGAGCCCTAACACTTGGCTGTACACCAAGTAAAATAATGTACTAGATGCAAATCGAAATGCTAGGCATTACATGCACAGGCGTATATGTCTAAATTTCACTCGACTAGCTTAGACTTCATAGGCAACTACAATTTCTGTCTCTCTTCTGTTTCCCAAAATGGAGTTGGATACTCGAATTCTTACTATTGTAACACATACATCTACCAATCAAATGCCCTTTGTTTTGAAGGGAAAAAAAAACCCTATGGTTTCAGTGTTATCTCATCAGGAATATCGAAGAGGAACAAAATCACAAAAAAAAAAAAAAAAAAAAACAGCAGTGTTATAATATTTTCAGTGGTTCTCTCACCTAATCCAGACATTAAGCCTTCCTTTATGCTCCACGGCTAATTACTTGTTTACAGGATTTTAACCTAATATGAGACAACTTCCGTAACAACTAACATCATGGCCATATTTTAAGAACTACAAAAGAAAAAGTCTTTTTTCCAAAACTTCCCAAAATAGATTAACATATGCCCAAAATTAGAGAAGTAATATCAATGAATCAACAAATCATGAATATCAGGCACTCTCATTCCAAATAAAAAAGTAACTCTAGCACCTACACTCAACAAAATTTGCCGTAATATCACCAAATGCAGCAAACGTTAGTGGAAAAGAGGATGATCAAACAAAGAGAAAGGGGGGGAGGGGCAACTGCTAAGGGACATTTTTCCATGAATGCAACAATCAAATCTTCTGGAATTAATAAAATAACAAAGATAACTTGCTGCAATTTCAGCATAAATTCGGAATATATAACAAATTAATTCAATATACGACCTTAAAATATACATAAGGAGTATCCATACTAAAATCAGACTAATCGAAAATCATAATTCAACTAAAATTGTTGAAAGAAATTGATATCAAACTCATACACAAACATCTAATGTTATCATTATCTAAAAATACAATAAAAATCAAAATAAACTAAAAATTAATAACATAGCTACTGTTTTTCTAAATGTTAATACATAAATTGATCTAAAAATCTAATCCTAATCTTGAACAACTTTCTTCCAATCTAAATCACTTGCAAGTACAGAACACTCTAATATGAAAGGTTATTGAAAATAAAAGAGTGTGACAATTATTTAGAAAGATATATGAATTTTTATAAGTAAATATAGAAATATCAAAGACATGCAAAAATATGACATAATCAAATGTCTAAAAAATTGACAACATTATTTCGTAAACTTATCATGTATAATTTTAAATGATAATCAAATTTATAAATTATACAACATCCGAAATATGCTCAAATCATGTAAAAATATAGGGGACCAATGAGTGATGATGACCTCACCAACAAAACGCAAATGTTGAAGCTCGAGTTATAATTGTTTCTATATAACCAAATGTCATATACTATTATTTAAGATCTGTAGGTAGGCCATCTGCATATAACCTGATAGATAGGGCCGAATGCTATTTTTTGACCTGCAAATGATAAGTGCGGCTTTTAATTTATTTATAATATCCTAAAACATGTCCAAATATATTCCATCAATTTTCTAAAATCATTTATACATAATCAAATTAAAAACTGTGCTTAAATATAAATACATTCTTAGATATTTTCATACCGAAACAAATAAACTTATCATTAAAATTATGTAGAGGCTTCATTCTTATTTTTTTAAATATGTGACATGCAGTAAGTTATAAATTTTATAGAAATTTAAACAAGCACTTTTAAGACATGTAAGAATAGCAGCACATGATTTATAAACATATAAGAAATGTCCATTACTGAAATTGCAGAAATTCAAGAATTTAGTAAAGTTTTTATTAAGTTTTTTAATACTTTTTTACAATTAGAAAACATGCAAAAGCATGTATGTTAAAATTAAGAGAATATGCATGAACTAACACAAATTATTTAAAGACATGCGAATATAATATTATAAAAATTCATCACTTAAACATAATATACATGGGATTTAAAACATATATTTCACAAACATTGTATGAAATAGGAATGAGAATATGCATATAAGGTATAAAACTTTATATACAAAAATAAAATATGCACAAGTATTTGAAATAATATATACTCAAAGAGGTAGGGAAATATTAGTAATAAAGATTGAAAATCGTGTATGTGCATTTGTCAGGCGTGCATTAGATGGCAAGGTACAAATTGTATGGCGCACAAGCGCCCCTCACATGCGCATTAGACACCCACATTTTGTCTTAAACACGCTATTTCGCTTCTCGGGCACCTATCGGATACAACCAATTTGTCTAAAATACATATGAGCACCCTAGAGATATCTTTTAAGCGCGATTTTATTGTCCGAAATACGTATATGCGTGGGTCACTATTAGAAATGGACCTAATATATCTAGCCCCATTGTGCGAATGACCAAAGAATTTTTAAGGCTTGAAGTTCCTGTATGATTGCCTAGATATATTATCGTTGATTTGACAATTCACGCATTTTTTGACAAACTCTATTACATCTTTTTTCATGGTTGGCCAATAATAGTCGTGCTGTATTATTTTGAAGGCTAAAATTTTGTCCCCACATGATTTTCATATATGTCAAGATGCACCTCGTAGAGGGTATAATCGGCTTCCATGGGAGTCAGACAACGAATATAAGGAACTGAATAGCCTCTCCTATTGAGTGTTTTGTTCACAAAAGTGTACCAACCAGCTATTTGTATAATGCACTTTGCCTCTGCAGGGTACTTGTGATACATGGTATTCCACGTTGAATCATCAAAAACTTGAAGTATTACATCCTACTCTTTGATGCTAGGTTTTTAAAGTATTTTTCTTATATTTTGGGCACACTATTCTAGACAATTGATTGTTGCCATTTTAGAAAGTCGATTGGCCTTTCAGCTATTTTCCCATGGAATATAGATAATTTTAACCTTATCAAAGGATGTCAAAAGACCCCACACTTTGTGAAGGTATTTTGCTAGGTTTGTGTTGGACACCTCTAAATTAGCCAGTACTTGGTTAATTACTAATCAGAATCACTATAGATGATTAATTTCATGGCAGAGCATTCTCTTTCCAGTTTCAAACCAATTAGCAGGGCCTCATATTCGGTCATATTGTTTGTGACTTGGAAATCAAATGTCATCAAGTGTTTGATCTCGATTCACTCGGGTGTTGTCAATAGTATCCCAGCTCTACTTTCGGATGGTGATGATGCTTTGTTGACATGCAACATTTATGTGGGAGATGTTCATTCCATGGTTGCATCCTCAATGATGAAGCCACAAAGGGGATGGAAATAAAAAGCCTCCTATACCTTCAAGAGTCTTGCCATGGCACATCAGATCTTACAAGCAATATCTCCAACTTCATTGTTGAGAACTTTCATAGTCATCTTGACAAGTTTAGATTTAAAAACAGCTGAAACATAGGGACACAATTACAACAAGAATTCTAAGCATCAATCACCATCTCGGAATACTTGG
>JAOVVI020015441.1:0-11183 GCA_028571085.2 Nepenthes alata | reverse complement strand
ATAATATATGAGTAATTTTATTTCTAATTCAAACAAAAAGAAAAGTTTCTTATCTTCAATTATCTATTTTTCTTCTACAAAAAAGCATTTAACTTTCTAGAAAAATCAATCTTTTTACTCCTCGTAAAATTATTGTAACTCTTGAAAGAATTAAATAGAGGAAAAATGGATTCTAAAATTTTTAAGACAAAAAAACTTTATATATATATATATTTATTTATTTAATTTTATATTTAATATTATAAAATAATATAATAATTTAACAATTCATTAAAAAAAGTCCTTCCTCGTAAAACCTTACATTATACGGAGCGAGAAATCAATTGACAATACATCTTATATGTTACATCAACCACTTTCCAAAAAAAAATGAAAAATGAAAAAAAAATTCTGTCTATAATAATTTGACACGATCAATAGGCACCTGTACTGAAGATTAGGAAGATCCACTAGAGTGGTGGAATTCATCGGTGGCCATTTGCGATTTTTCTTTGATATTAAAAGACAAATCTTTAATTACAAAAAACAAAAAAAAGCAAAAACCCTACTTCCACATCTTCAATTACAATACGTACAATTAAGCGATGCGCCGGCAGCCAGTGAAAGGATACCGTCCGCCGTCTCCACTCCATCGTTTTCCGGTGAGACTAATCACCGGCGACTTTAACTCCGGTTAGGGCAGCTGATGTGCAGATATTAATTGGTTGATAGATAATATTAAGAGTTATATCGTATAATAACTCTTTAACCCTTTCGTTTGATTTTGAACAAAATTTATAAAACAAAGACAAGGAAAAATTGAAAAAATTAAAATAAAAATAAGTTTCTAATGAAAACATTTTCTCATATGGCTGTCAAAAAAATAAAAAGAATATTTGTAGAGTAGAAAATTAAGAAAAAAAAAACTGCAATAATATGAAAAATTGATAATTTCATTTTATAGTCGCTAATATATATTCTCCTATAATTTTTATCACAAACCTATTTCAAAAGAATATTTTTCTCCTTATAATACTTGGATTCCCAATCCATAAGTCAGGCAACCAAATTAAAAACTATACAATACGTTTTGAGTATCATTTCAATCATTAAAAATAATGATTTAATAAAAATATAATGACAATTATACACATCAATAGCTAATTAAATACAACCCATATATTAAATGTGAGTACATATATCTACTGATAACTAATAATGTTATAAAATAATATAATGTTTATATTATTCGTGAAAAGGGCAGAAAATGGAATTGCCAAATAAAAAATCAACAGTAGGACAACAAATACTTATAAAAATTCAAATGCAACACTACTCAACAGGGAAATTTTGAAGCAAAAGAAAGTTGGAAGGAAAATTTCCACTTTTACTGAATCATTTCCTGCAATTCTTCGACCCAAATGGGGGAAAACCCCATTTTTTGAAAAAAAAAAACGAAAAAGGAAAACAGAGAAAATATCCACTTTTTCAAAGGCATGATCAACGGTGCTGGATATAATAAGCTTTTAAGCATGGTCAACATTATGGAAGCCAGGGAGCAGGGAAGTGATGAAGCCAAAAACAATCATCTGAACCTCCTTCACCATTCTCCACCAGCGGTTGCCACCATTGGCTCCTGCTTCTCCAGCACCATCATTCTCGGCAACACCATTGGCATCGTCTTGGGTCCGATTGTCGTTTTCAGCTCCAAGTTGTCCTTCTGCAACACAGTCGAGCAAATACCATTTGGAATTTCATGTTAAAGTTTGAACATGTCACCCTTCTATTAAAAAAAATGACTGCATGTAATTCCGAAGAGTTGTTATGATTCTTCAAATGGAGAGGCTCCTATATTTACACTATGGTCAGAATTAGAAGTTAGATTGATAAATAATAGAGATTAAATATCCCTTTAAATCATTTGATGTGATCTCTACCATTTATCCATCCAACTTTTAATTCTGAACGTTAAGTGGAAGTAAAAACCTCAGCAATGGGATGACCTTATCAGCACTTCTGTTATCAGAATTATCGCCATGTTCAAAGTCTATCAAACACAGGCAATCCAAACTTGCTCTACTCAAACAAGATTCACTGGCAGCTGAAAAAGATAGATTTTGTCTCACTGGAAGGGGGAATGTTTCATGCTCTTGAGCTACTTAGGGATGAAAAGGCCAGGCTTAAATCATCACAATTCCGCTAATATCAGCAATCTAGACCATATACCTAACATCTACTATTGAATATTGATAACCTTATAATTACACAATTCCTACAGACAAAAAGAATGAAGGCATGCAAACAGCACCAGCAGGCTCAAATGATGCTTCCAGTCTCAGACTGGCAAACTGATGGCAGACCTCATATTAAGAATAGAAGTCCATCCTTTTCGATCAAGATTTTTTATTTTAAAGTATGCAAAATATCCAAAATAAGAAGAGCCTTTCAAAATTAACTGCCAAAAGAAGTGTAGGAAACAAAATATAAATAAAAAATTGAAGCAAACCCACTAGTCATAAACCATCAGAATATCAGATAGAAGCACTATCATCAAAGGTTCCACCAGAGACCAAACAGAGAGAGAGACTCACTCCCTTAACAAATGTACTGCTCCTTGGAGATTCCAGCATCCACCAAACACACTGCATCATCGAAGGAAAATGGGACGCCTTCATCTTAATCAAAAACCCCATAACCAACAGGGCTTACATTGTGAAGAGTAGACACCGAAAACATTTAAGTAGGAAAATATTCTCAGTTCCCATGCCCACGAAATACAACCCTACCAGTCACATGCTCTTATTTCTTTCTATCATTGGAGCTGGATCATGATCAATGTTGCAGAATCATAATAATTACTAGGAGTAGCGAGTTCACCACTTGAGATGACCCAGAATTGGACTCTGCTGGGATTTCAACTAAATTGGTGTTCTATTGACACGTGCTTGCTTTGGGAGCAAGACTATCCCAAGACTATCTATGTTCAATCCTTGCAGCACAGCCATCAATCAATGGTGTTAATTGGCATTCCCTTTCTGAATGCTTGAGCTTAAACCTTTATCATCTTTAATCATTTCAAATGCAACTATGAAATATAGGATGCATTATTAGATGGTCATTTCTACAAAAGTCTTGGCACAATAGTAAAATTACCCTGCAGTGATATCATGCATTCAAGACACGATTTTAGACTCACTGTATAAATGAGGCTGCTTTCATCTAATCTAAATATATATCAAAAGCATGGAGAGTAAATACCAGCAGCAGCGATGTTCTCATCCTCCGGTTGCACATTCGCCTCAGCTCTAGCAACAAGCCTTGGTGGGCGAGGAGGAGCAGCTGCCCTGTGCATTGCTTGTGAAACCCATCGAACAAAGGGCGCCAGAGCCCCAGTTTGATATCTATAGCATCTCATCTCAACACAGTTCAGTTTTATGTTCACAAGGTATTGATGAAGTTTCATATTAGCACAAAATTCAGAGCTCATATGAATTGGTGAACAAAAAGATAAAAGAAAAGAAACATATGGGACAAGTAAATAGTGTACTAGGATGGAAGCTGGGGACATATTTTGATAGTTTGCTGCCGTTTTCACTTTAGTGTTGCTTCTTGCCCATTTCAGTATCAAGGATTCAGATTCTCTTTCAACGGACTCGACCAGTGGCATGTGCTTTACTGTTCCATACAAACTAAGGTACTAGTTTCAGTATCAACAGTTTCTTCTCTATTTGGAAAAGGCTTCAGAGCTTCAGAATTTTTTTTATTTTTATTTTTTGCCAATGGAATGAGACAGCAGCTTGTGATTTACTCTTCCACACATAGCAGGCATTAGGTTTGGTATCACTTGGTTTTTTTTACTTGTATTATAAGATTTCTGGTCAAGGAAGACTTCTCTCATTGAGTTCAAGGAGGTTTATAAAACTAGGAAATCTTGTATGACTGTGTTGAAAAAAGATTAGCCCAATATACAGGGCTTCCTGTATTGTTAGCTTTAGGAAGGGAAAATGTACACAGGTTCACCCTCTACAACATAAGGTTTATTCTGCAGTTTGTAACCATGACATCTATGCCATAATGTAGTATTATTACGGTCACACCAAGGCTTACCCTCTCAGTTTAGATATGAAAGTAATACAAGTAATAATGTATGTATATATTGCTTGCATGTCTGTTAGGAATCTACTACAGTATGAACACAGGTGGTCCAAAGGCTGGACTTGGCTACTTTGCAACTTTATTCACAATTTCCTGTATATTTGAATTGATCCATCTTCAAATCCATGCGGCAGCTGCCATTAGATGAAGAGTTGAAGTAGCTATGGTTGTAAGTGAATAAAACAAATTCTTCAGCAGCTACTAGAGTTTCTGGGAATAGGCACAATTCCAACCATAGGCGTGATGCAAGGAGGTGTAATTACGATCAAAAACTTTGGTGAAACCACAAATTATATAGATTTGTTGATAACCTGAGTTGGTTACATTCCATTTGAGAGGGATGCATGGGCCATCTTTTATAAACCTCAAGAAAATGGATACCCCTTTCTGAACTTGATAAAGAAAAAGCCGCAACAGATACTGCAATATTTATAAACCTCTAGCTCACTTGAAGCAATGGCAGAGTTCCTATGACAAACAAGAGGTTCCGATCTATTGTTGTAACACCCGACTTCTCAATCTGTGTTTATGATGCCATAACTTTTATGTATTGGAAATAATTATATAATGAAAATTTAAAAAAACAAAATCAAGTTTTGGAGAATTTAGGGTTGACATCTAATGGACACTTTTGCAGCACTCATGCGTGGTTCAATTGTTATGGAAAAATGGGTCACACTCGTGTGGGAGAGGCGCGCTTGTGCATGGGTTAGCAATATGGGTTGCAGTTGTGTGTGCATGCATTTGGTTTGGTAGTGAGGGTGGCACTCATGCAAGAGCTTGGTGCGATCAAGCAAGAGCCTGGTATGCTTGTGCGTACATATGTTAAACCATGTGCCTAATGCGAGTATGATTGGCGTTCATACACCAAATTACCTATTTATAGTATCTCGCCTACTTTTGGATCATTTGCATGGAGGAAGGGGAGAGAAGAGGAAGGAAGAAGAAACAAAAGAGGAGAAAGAAGTGAAGGAAGTGGATTTCAGAACTAGTTCGTGTTAGATCGGGTAAATCTTTGTTTACGGCAAGTGTAGTTAAGCATGTTTTTTCTTTTTTGCTAAAATCATTTTTTATTATTCAGTTTGTTCTTCATCATATTTACATGCATCTCTTTGCATGCATGTTTATTTTGTTAAAGGACCTCAAGTTTTCGAAGGTTTGTGTCTAATGTCATAACATTGTTCATATTATTGAGATTCTTAACGATTTGACCTTACATGTTATTTTATTTAAATATTTTAACAAAATACTTTATTTTGAAATTTGTAAAAATTATTTTTTTATCCTCAGATTTGAAAATTTTGTATATTTATTATTTGATATAAAGCTTTTCATTTTGACTCAATAAAAACTATTGTAGAGAATTAATTAAATATATTCGGACATGTCTTAAGATTTTATTTATAAACCGAAAAATTGAACTTTGCATCTACGAGCAAAAAAGTTGCATTCGACTCCGTCTATATGGAATAATAAGTAATTGACACACCTACAGGTCATAAATATAATATCTAACCTTTGGCTATGTAAAAATAATCATAGTCCAATTTTTTATATTCGATTCTTGTTGGAGAGTTTTCATTAATCCTTAGTTCTTGTGTTTTGAATAGAATTATCGACGTATTTACACATTTTGACATTTTCGTATTTTACCATCATCATTGTCCATTTCATATTTGATCATGTACATCCAAAAATATAAATTGTACATAAGAGCGTTCAGTTTAACTCTTGTCGTCTTTTGCTAATCTTTCATATTAACATGCCTAAATACTCTTGAAGGATTAGATTGAAGGCTTTTCAGGGAGGAACAGTTTTTCCGTTGCATTTTATGTATTTTCATTATTTTGATTAGAAATTCCTAATTCGGTTTTGAACCTGTTTGTATCGGTGGTCGTGGGCCTTTAACTTATATTTTGGTTTGAATGTTTGGTTATCAAGTATGAAATGCTTTCCTTCTGGATTTTCATTGATCAGATATTGGTTTATCTTGAGGCTACTTACGGATGTAGCTTTTGAATCTTAGACTTTGTTATTTATTATTGGATTTGCCCAATGATATATGTTGCAGGATCATGTCTTAGCTTTTAAGTTGAGTTTCCTTTTATGTCATTATTTAATGGTTTAGAACCAGGAACTTGACAATTACCATTATAAATCTCTCTTTTAGTTTATAGATTATCATTTAAAAAAAGAACACACACACAAAAGGATCCTTCTCCTCCTAATCATTTTCTTCAACAAATTCATTGGAAGGGAGGTTAAGTATTTGTGCTTAGGATGACAGTGTTTGTCACATCCCCTTACCTAACCCGAACTATTAATCGAATCAATCCATCTTATCTTAATTACTCATATTATTAGGTTGATCCATTTTTAAAACTTAAGACTCGAAATAAAATTGTCACAAGTTCTAAAATCTAGAATCGACATTGGACGTGACCTATAAGTCGATAATAACAATCGACCCCAAAATATAATAATCAACCAAAATACAAAATCCGAAATTACCATACCCGAAAGTGGCTCTACATATCGACTGCAACATGGAGTCAATACATGCATGAGGAGATATGTTTATACAAAAATCAAAGTAACCAAACAACCATATAAGAAAATCGAAATCCAACTACATTACTCATAGAAGCATCACAATAATTAAGTTGTTACAGAACTTATCAACCGAAATGAAAATAAATTGTCATACGACTACTGTTCTGAAACAAAATACAACATCCGATTCCTTCCAATTCCTAGTCTAATTTCCTCAAACCAGCTCCTAGCCATAATCCTTACCTACAAGTGTCCAAGCCGCCTTATTTGGAGGGAGTTAGCGAAAAATAAAAGTAAAAGTGAGCTGAATGCTTAGTAGTGCATATGAATTTAGTATAATCAATGTACATTTTACCTTAAATCATGCTGTGAAGACAATGATCAAAATATCGTAAGAAAGATCATGAATTTCCATAATACATATGCATAGCTTTCAATTTTCATTTTTCCGGTTCTTAATCCAAAACGTGCTATGCAAATTATGTTCAAACATGCAAATTCTTATAAATCAAGGGCCAGTAAAACCTTACCGATAAATGAGCGAATAATTGAAGCATGAGTTATGTTTTTTCCATACAACCAAATGCCTTATACTACTATTCAAAACCCGTAAGTGGGCTGTCGTACATATAACCCTATAAACAGTGTCGAACGCCGCTTTCACCCCACTAATGATAAGTTCGAACCTCAATTACTATTATAATATGTCAAGACATGTCATAATATATCATTGTTGATTTCTTATAATGGTTCGATGCATAAACAGATAAAAACTCTTCACAATTACAAATAATCTAGTATTTTCTCATTCTGAAGAAAATATTCTTCATTCTTTCACAAATTAAAAAGTTTCCTATCCACTTATTTCAAATATATGCCATGAAATGGCTTAACTTTCTACATAAACTTGAACATGCTCTTATTAAAACATGCAAAAGCTATATTTTGAAATTTACAGCAATCGGACTGTAATAGCAAAAGTTTCAAAAGAAAATCAGTAAAATCCTATCGTGCTAACATTGTCTTTCAAATATCAAGCATGCAGAGACAAACATGATGAAATTTCAGGACATGCAAAGCATAAACTTATGGATTTTAGACATGCTGGACACTATGTACAAAAATCAATCATGGAAGAGTATTAAATCAAAATTTCATAACGTACATGAAAGATAATTACAAAAATCAGCTGAATAAAACAATGTGCATGAGTTTAGACATGAATTTCATACAATATTGCAAAAAAATAAGAAAAAAAATACATGCATGTGCTAAATAGATATTTTAAGTATGAAAATATAGTATGTATGAATATTTGAAACAATTAACACTCAAAGAAGCGGAAAGAATTTAGTACTAAAGAAAAGGAGGCTTAGGATGTACTTACATTAATTTCAAATTCACTAAAATCTTGTTTGGATTTACTTCAAATAACCTTCTCTAGCCTTTTCTCTCTCCTTCTCTCTTTTCTCCTTCTCTCTCTATCTCTCAAAATTTGATAGGAAATGATCGAAAATCAGCCGAATGAAACTAATATAGAAGGCAAGCACACGTGCACTCGTTAGACGCTCATCGGGTGCCGTGGCAAAACACTGTGGCGCACAAGTATCACATCAAGCGTGCGTTTGGTGATGACAATCTGCCAATAGTACGCTCAAGCATCCCTCGGTGATGCATCGAGCACAAGCATTCTACTAGAGCAAGCTCGAGCTTTGATTAGGCGTCCATCAAACGCGACCTTTCTGTCTATAACACATGTGTGTACGTCAAGTACCGGTTAGGCGTCACTTTACCCAATGTGACAAGATCCAAAGTTGACTTTTATCAAATTTTCTTCTTTTAACCTCAACTTCATTTATCATAACTTAATTAATCATAATAAAAATTAAAAATTTTGAATCTCGTATCTTACAGCGTCAATTGAGTAAAGAGAGAATTTCAAAGTCACTCATCAATCCCTACACTAGAATATAAGCTGAGTTCAAAACTTGGAAATCATGTGGCGGACCGGGAAGGTAGAAGGATGAGGATTGTTCCACGACATTCAAATAAGATCTCTTTTCTTTCTCCTCCACTACTCCAGGTATACTTCCAAATGATTCTCCTTCTTTTTCTTCTTTTGTTCAGTTTTAATGAGTTACAGATAAAGCCTTAAAATGAACACAGGGTGAGAAATCATATAGAAAATACATTTAAGATTAACTTTTAAGGCCGAATCTTTCCCTGAAATGACTCATTCATACTTACAGATAGACAAGTGAAGCAAGAAATACTAGGAGAGCAAGCCTTTGCCTCGAGCCATCTTGATTAAACAAAAAGATCACAGCTGCCAACTTCAAGATAAGCAACAAGTCAACCTGAAATGCAATTTGAAATCTGCGTACAACAATCTGTCTTTGAGGGGCAATCTGCTGCTGTTGCTGGCCCAACTGGTTTTGTTCCCCACCCCCTGCTCCAGCATCTGAAGTACTTGGTCTCCTGCTGTCAGCATACAGCCATGAATAATTCTATGATTGTGTTGCCTTCAAAATATTCTAGGCCGTCATTTGACACCTCCAAATTTACATGGATAAAACCACCAACAAATCAAGTCCATTGATAACATCCATGTCTCACAAATTGCAATATATTCTACCTAACAAATAGCAAAGTCATAAAACTGAAAACTGCCCCACCATCTAAAGAAAGGGGGGGAGGAAGGAGAGAAAATACCCTCACAAATTATGAAGATGCATTACGAGGTAAGCGGTCAAATTGGCAGAGGAGGCAAAGCTATAAAATTTTCCAATTTGTTGAGATCATGAAAAGCATCTGATGATATTAACTCTCATCCATGGAATGCATGGCAAGTTCAGGTTGAAGTTGAACTATTGAATTACCATCTTATGTACACAGATTCTCACTTCCCAAGCAAGTATAAGCAGTAAGATTAAGATAAGAGAGTTCTAATATCTTTAGGCATTTCATCGAGTTCTGCGCCCAAGTATCAGGGATAAAGACATTGGTCACAACAAGCACCCAATGAAATTCAGTCAACAGACACGACAGCCAGACCGTGCAAGGACACTAGTCAAATATATAAATAGAAATCAAGTGATAACAAAAGAAGAGTCAAAATACATAACAACAAATGAAAAAACCGTATTGCTTAAATACTTGGTATTGTTATAACAGTAGCACTACTTACGTGGGTATGCTGTATGTAAGAGGAATAAGAGTATTTGATGGTATTCCAGCAACTGATCCTGTAAATGGCAGGACTGGAACAGCATAAATGCCTGCTCCACGGTTCCTCTGCTCGTGGTTTGGATTAGCAATTAATCCTGGAACTAGAACAGGGTACATCACAGGGAACATCTTAATATTGCCATCTGCTGAACACGGAAAACCATGAAATGATGGTACCTGGGGCAAAGTATTGGTGAAATGAGAAAGAAGAAATGCATATTTTACACTGTACACATGAGATGTGTTTCCATCACGCACTAAACTACATTTCCAAGAAGAAGAGTGTCACTATATGACCAATTTTTTAAAGCATGAAGAGGTAAAGAAAAAGCTAATAAGTAGCATAGTTGATAAAACTGGCATACCCAGAAGATAATGCTATTTCATCAATTACATCTTCCTTAACGGTAATTGCCTCTGAATACAGAATCTGACAGGAAAAAAATGTTTGCACTATGATTTATTCATGCTTTCAGATATTAGAACAAAAACAACAGTCAATTCTTTTAGCAAGTAAACAATAAAACAACTTTTTTTCTTGAGGAGAAAAATTCAAAGAAAACTCTGACCAAAAAAACAAAAGAATTCAAGGAAAAATAACTCTTAACAAAAAGAACCCTGAATCTGCCTCCCACCCACCCGAACTGCTACTATGTTACTTAAAATCCACATTCATTTGATATTGCCAAGCATTTCGTCGCTCTTTACATGATCCAAGGAAAAAGAGGAGAGGTTTGTTAACATAATCGATAAATAATAGGTACTTCACCATATTGATTGTTTTTGTTAATGAGAAAGAGCAAACCTACATCAGCATTTCTTCTTTTTACGTTTCATCCCATATTCTAAAATTGGAATAGACCACAATCCAAGAAGTAAAAACAAACAACATCAGCATTTCTTCTTTTTCTTTTTATCCCATATTTTAAAATGGGAATAGACCCCGATCCAAGAAATAAAAACGAGTACTTACCAAAAAAAAAAAAGTAAAAATGAGACCATGAACCTAGATCAAATAAGAGAGTCTTGCAGACTCTGAAACTCCAAGCCAAGTCCCTTATATGCCAGATGTATCAAATAAGATCCGCTGAAAGAACCAGAAACAAATAAACCTGAAAAATGCCGGCCATTGATTCACCAGAACTTGCCTAGCTTCCTCCTAGTAAGCAGCCTTTTCAGACAAACTAAAAATATCTGGTAACAAAGACTGACACCCATCTAATAACAAGTGTGAATTTATTTTTTGTCAACAGTTTAAAATTACAAGG
>JAOVVI020015440.1:0-11183 GCA_028571085.2 Nepenthes alata | reverse complement strand
TTCCGTGACATTTTGGGAGTTATGAAATTATTAATCTTTAGAATGCATCTCAGGTTTGATGAAAAGAAAAGAAAAAATTTTATGCTCATCTATTTATATTATAAATTAGTATTGACGACGACTTTGATGGTAATTAAAAGTCGGGTCGTCACACTCGCGGTGCCGTGCGTGACACTGGAGGTCCTGCAAGAGACAATCGAGGTGCTTGGCGCGACACTGGAGTTGCTGGGAGTGACACTGGCGGTGCCAGGCGTGAAACTGGAGGTGCTGGGAGTGACACTTGCAGTGCTGGGCGTGACACTGGAGGTGCTCGGAGCGACACTAGCTGTGCTGGGCACGACACTGAGGTGCTGGAAGTGACACTCTAGAGTTGCTGGGTGCAACACTGGCTATTTTCGGTGTGACACTGGAGGTGCTGGGAGTGACACTCGTGGGCTGGGCGCAATACTGGAGGTGCTGGGAGCGACACTCGCGGTGACGTGCACGACACTGGAGGTCCTGCAAGCGACACTCGGGGTGCTTGGCACGACACTTGCGGTGCTTGGCGCAACACTGAAGTTGCTGGTAGTGACACTGGCGGTGCCATGCATGAACCTGGAGGTGCTGGGAGTGACACTCGCAGTGCTGGGCGTGACACTGGAAGTGCTGGGAGCTACATTCACGGTGCTGGGCACAACACTTGAGGTTAGGGTATCGACACTGGCTGTGCTGGCGCGACACTGGAGGTGCTGGGAGTGACACTCGGGGTGCTAGGAGTAACACTCGGGGTGCTGGCCGCGACACTGGAGGAGCTGGCAGCGACACTCGTGGTGCTGGGCACGACACTCACGGTGCTGGGCGCAACACTGGACTTGCTGGGAGGGACACTGGTGGTGCCGGGCGGCACACTGGAGGTGCTGGGAGCGATACTCGCTGTGCTGGGCATGACACTGGAGGTGCTGGGAGCAACACTCGCGGTGCTGGCCGCATCTCTAGAGGTTAGGGTATCGACACTCGCGGTGTTGGCGTGATACTGGAGGTGCTGGGAGCTACACTCAGGGTGCTGGCCGTGACACTGAAGGTGCTGGGAGCGACACTCATGGTGTTGGGTTCGACATTGGAGGTGCTGGGAGTGACACTCGCGGCGCTGGTTGCAAATTTGGAGATGCTGTGAGGGACAATGGCGTTGTTGGGCGCGACACTGGAGGTCCTGGAAGCGACAGTGGGGTGCTAGGAGTGACACTGGTTGTGCTGGGAGTGAGACACGCGATGCTGGGCGCGACACTGGAGTTGCTGGGAGCGACACTCGCAGTGCAAGGGGGTTCCCTTGAGGTGCTGGGAGCGACACTAGCAATGCTGGGCGCGACACTGGAGGTGCTGGGAGCGACACTCGCTGTGCTGGGTGTGACACTGGAGGTGCTGGGAGGGTCACTCGCAGTGCTGGCCGTGACATTGGAGGTGCTGGGTGCGACACTGGCCTTGCTGGGCGTGACACTCGAGGTGCTGGGAGCCACACTCGGGGTGCTGCGCGTGACATTTCACGTGCTGGGAGCGACCCTGGACGTGCTGGGAGCGACACTCGGGGTGCTGGGCTCGACACTGGAGGTGCTGGGAGCGACACTCAGGGTGCTGGGCGCGATAATGGTGGTGCTGGGAGGGCCACTCGCTGTGCAGGGCGCGACACTGGAGTTGCTAGGAGCTACACTGGCGGTGCTCGGAGCGATACTCGTGGTGCTGGGCATGACATTGGAGGTGCTGGGAGAGACACTCGCGATGCTGGGCGCAATACTGGAGGTGCTGGGAGCGACACTCGTGATGCCGTGCGTGACAATGGAGGTCCTGGAAGCGACACTCGGGGTGCTAAGCACGACACTGGAGTTACTGGGAGCAACACTAGCGGTGCCGAGCGTAAAACTGGAGGAGCTGGGAGCGACACTCGCGGTTTTGGGCATGACACTAGAGGTGTTGGGAGAGACATTCGCGGTGCTGGGCAACACACTGGAGGTTAGGGTATCGACACTCGGGGTGCTGGCCGCGACAATGGAGGGATGGGAGCGGCACTCGCGGTGCTGGGAATGACACTCGTGGTACTGGGCGCGACACTCGCGGTGTTGGGCACAACACTGAAATTGCTGGGAGCGACAATGGCGGTGCCGGGCGTGACACTAGAGGTGCTGGGAGCGATACTCGTGGTGCTGGGCATGACACTGGATGTGTTGGTAGCGACACTCGCGGTACTGTGTGTGACACTGGAGGTTAGGGTATCGACACTCGCGGTGTTGGCGCCACACTGGAGGTGTTGGGAGCTACACTAGGGGTGCTGGCCGTGACGCTGAAGGTACTAGGAGCGACACTCGCGGTGCTGGGTGCAACACTGGCGTTACAGGTCGCGACACTTGAGGTCCTAGAAGCGACAATCGGGATGCAAAACTGGTGGTGTTGGGAGCGAGACACGCGGTGTTGGACGCGACACTGGAGTTGCTGGGAGCAACACTCGTAGTGCAAGGCGCTACACTGGAGGTGCTGCGACTGACAATTGCAGTGTTGGGCGCGACACTGGAGGTGCTGGGAGGGACACGCGCAGTGCTGGGCGCAACACTGGAGTTGCTGGGTGCGACACTGGCATTGCTGGGCGTGACAACGGGGGTGCTGGGAGCCACACTTGGGGTGCTGCGCGTAACACCTGACGTGATGGGAGTGACACTCAGGGTGCTAGGCGCGACACTGCAGGTGATGGGTGCGACACTTGTGGTGCTGGGCGGGACACTGCAGGTGCTGGGAGCGACACTCGGGGTGTTGGGTGTAACACTAAAGGTGCTGGGAGACACACTCGCTGTGCTGGACGCGATACTGGAGGTGCTGGGAGCAACACTCACGGTGCTGGGCGTGACACTAGAGGTGCTGGGTGCGACACTGGCGTTGCTGGGCGCAAAACAGGAGGTGCTCGGAGCCACACTTGTGGTGCTGGATGTGACACTAGAGGAGCTGGGAGATACACTCGCGGTGCTGGGCTCGACACTGGAGGTGCGGGGAGCGACACTCGCGGTGCTGGCACACACTGGAGGTGCTGGGAGCGACACTCGTGGTTCTGGGCGCGACACTGGAGGTTCTGGGAGCGACCCTCACGGTGCGGGAGCGACACTCACGGTGCCGGGAGTGACACTCATGGTGCCGGGAGCGACACTGGAGGTGCTGGGATCGACACTGGAGGCGTTGGGAGTGAGACTCGCGGTGCTGGGCGCGACACTGGAGGTGTTGGGAGCGACATTGTTGTTGTTGGGCGTGACACTGGAGGTCCTGAAAGTGACACTCGGGGTGCTGGGCGCGACATTGGAGGTGCTGGGAGCGAGAGTCGCGGTGCTGGGCATGACACTGGTGTTGCTGGGAGCGGCACTCGCAGTGCTAGGCGCGACACAGGAGGTGCTAGGGTGACACGCGGGGTACTGGGCGCAACACTGGAGGTGCTGGGAGTGACACTCTTGGTGCTGGGCACGACACTGGAGGTGCTGCAAGCGACAATGGCAGTGCTGGGTGCGACACTTGCGTTGTTGGGCGCGACACAAGAGAAGCTGGGAGCGACAGTCGGGGTGCTGGGCGCGACATTGAAGGTCCTCGGAGCGACACTAGCGGTGTTGGGCGCGACATTGGTGGTTTTCGGTGAGACACTGGAGGTGCTGGGATTGACACTCGCGGTGCTAAATGTGATACTGGAGGTTCTGGGAGCGACACTCGCGGTGCACTGTGTGACACTGGAGGTCCTGGAAGCGACACTCGGGGGGCTGGGCGCGACACTCTAGGTGCTGGTCGTGACACTAGTGTTGCTGGGAGCGACACTCGTTGTACCGGGCGTGAATTTTGAGGTACTGGGAATGACACTCACGGTGCTGGGTGTGACACTGGAGTTGCTGGGAGCGACATTGGTGGTGCTGGGTGTGACACTGGAGGTGCTGGGAGCCACACTCGGGGTGCTGGGCTTGACATCGGACGTGCTGGCAGTGACACTCCGGGTGCTAGACGAGACACTGGAGGTGCTGGGAGTGACACTCGGGGTACTGGGAGCGACACTGGAGGTACTGGGAGAAACATTCGCGGTGCTAGGTGCGACAATGGAGGTGCTGGGAGTGGCACTCTCGGTACTGGACGCGACACTGGAGGTGCTGGGGGTGACAATGGTTGTGCTGGGCGCGACACTTGCGTTTCTGGGCGCAACACTAGAGGAGTTGGGAACGACACCCGGGGTGTTGGGCGCGTTGGAGGGGGTCGGAGCCACACTAGCGGTGCTGGGTGCGACACTGAGGTGCTAGGAGTGACACTCGCGGTGTTGGGCGCGACACTAGAGGTGTTGGGTGTGTCACTGGCGGTTTTCGGCATGACATTGGAGGTGCTGGGAGTGACACTCACGGTGCTAGGCGCAATACTGGAGGTGTTGGGAGCGACACTCGGGGTCAGGGCGCGACACTGGAGTTCCTGGAAGCGACACTCGGGGTTCTGGGCGTGACACTCGCGGTGCTGGGCGCGACACTGGGGTTACTGGAAGCGACACTAGCGGTGCCGGGCAAAAACTGGAGGTGCTGGGAGTGATACTCGCGGTGCTGGGCGTGACATTGGAGGTGCTGGGAGCAACACTCGCGGTGCTGGTCGTGACACTGGAGGTTTGGGTATCGACAACCGCAGTGCTGGCGCGACCTTGGAGTTGCTGGGAGCAACACTCTGGGTGCTGGCCGTGACACTGGAGGTGCTGGGAGCGACACTCGCGGTGCTGGGCGCAACAGTTGAGTTACTGGGAGCGACACTGGCGGTGCCGCGCGTGACACTGGAGGTGCTGGGAGCGATACTCATAGTGCTGGGCATGACACTGGATGTGCTGGGAGCGACACTCGCGGTGCTAGGCGTGACATTGGAGGTTAGGGTATCGAAACTCGCGGTGTTGGCGCGACACTGGAGGTGCTGGAATCTACACTCGGGGTGCTGGCTGCGACATTGAAGGTACTAGGAACGACACTCGCGGTGCTGCGCGCGACACTGGAGGTGATGGGAGTGACACTCGCGGCGCTGGGAGAGACACTAGCGTTGCTGAGCGAGACACTCGGGGTGCTGGGAGCGACATTAGAGGTGCTCGGAGGGACACTAGCGGTGCTGGGCATGATACTGAGTTGCTGGGAGTGACACTCGCGGTGCTGGGCGCGGGGTCTAGAGGTGCTGGGTGCGACACTGGCAGTTTTCGGCGTGACACTGGAGGTGCTGTAAGTGACACTTGCGGTTTTGGTCGCAATACTGGAGGTGCTAGGAGCGATACTCGCGGTGCCGTGCGCGACACTGGAGGTCCTGCAAGCTACAATCGGGGTGCTGGGCGCGACACTCGCGGTGCTTGGCACGACACTGGAGTTGCTGGGAGAGACACTGGCGGTGCCGGGCGCAAAACTGGAGGTGCTGGGAGCGACACTCATGGTGCTGGTCGGGACACTGGGGGTGCAGCAAGCGACATTCGCGGTGCAGGGCACGACCCTGGAGGTTAGGATAAAGACACTCACGGTGATGGTGTGACACTGGAGGTGCTTGGAGTGACACTCGGGTTGCTGGCCACGACAATGGAGGTGCTGGGAGCGACACTCGTGGTGCTGGGCATGACACTTGTGGTGCTGGGTGCAACACTGGACTAGATGGGAGCGACACTGGCGGTGTCGGGCGCCACACTGGAGGTACTGGGAATGATACTCGCGGTGCTGGGCATAACACTGGAGGTGCTGGAAGCGACACTAGTGGTGCTGGGTGCGTCACTGGAGGTTAGGGTATCGACACTCGCGGTGTTGGCGAGACACTGGAGGTGCTGGGAGCTACACTAGGGGGGCTGGCCGCGACACTGAAGGTGCTGGGAGCGACACTCGCGGTGCTGGGTGTGACACTAGAGGTGCTTGGAGTGACACTCGCGGCACTGGGTGCGACACCGGAGGTGCTGGGAGCGACACTGGCGTTGCTGGGCGCGACACTGGAGGTCTTGGAAGTGACACTCGGGGTGTTGGGCGGGGCACTGGTTGTGTTGGGAGCGAGACACGCGGTGCTGGGCGTGACACTCACAGTGCTAGGCGCTACACTGGAGGTGCTGGGAGCGACACTGGCAGTGCTAGGCGCGACACTAGAGTTGCTGGGAGCGACACTTATGGTGTTGGGCACGACACATGAGGTGCCAGGAGGGACACTCGAGGTGCTGGGCACGACACTGGAGGTGCCAGGAGGGACACTCGAGGTGCTGGGCACGACACTGGAGGAGCTGGGTGCGACATTGGCATTGCTGGGCGCAACACTGGAGGTGCTGGGAGCCACACTTGGGGTGCTGCGCGTGACACAGGACGTGCTGGGAGCAACACTCGGGGTGCTGGGCACGACACTAGAGGTGATGGGAGCGAGACTCGGGGTGGTGGGTGCGACACTGGAGGTGCCGGGAGTGACACATGCGGTGCAGGGAGCGACATGGGAGTTGCTGGGAGCTACACTGGCGGTGCCGGGTGCGACACTTGAGGTGCTCGGAGTGATACTCGTGGTGCTGGGTATGACACTGGAGGTGCTGGGAGAGACACTCGCGGTGCTGGGCTCGACACTGGAGGTGCGGGGAGTGACACTGGAGGTGCTGGGAGCGACACTGGCGGTGCTTGACCTGACACTGGAGGTGCTGGGAGTGAGACTCGCGGTGCTGGGTGTGACACTAGAGGTGCTGGTAGCGACACTGGCGTTGCTGGGCGCGACACTGGAGGTCCTTGAAGCGACACTCGGGGTGCTGGGCACGACACTGGAGGTGCTGGGAGTGAGACTCGCGGTGCTGGGCGTGACACTGGAGTTGTTGGGAGCGACACTCGCAGTGTTAGGCGCGACACAGGGGTGCTGGGAGCCACACGTGCAGTGCAGTGGGTGACACTTCAGGTGCTGGGTGCTACAATCAGGGTGCTGGCCGTGACACCGGACGTGCTAAGAGTAACACTCGGGGTGCTGGGCGTGACACTGGAGGTGCTGGGAGCAAAATTCGCGATACTGGGCACGACACTCGAGGTGCTGGGAGTGACACTCTCTGTGCTGGGCACAACCCTGGAGGTGCTGGGAGCGACAATGGCAGTGTTGGGTATGACACTTGCGATGCTGGGCGCAACAATAGTGAAGCTGGGAGCGACAGTCGGGGTTCTGTGCACGACATTGGAGGTGCTCGAAGCGACACTAGCGGTGCTGGGAGCGACGCTGAGGTGCTGAGAGTGACACTCGCGGTGCTGCGCGTGACACTAGAGGTGCTCGGTGCGACACTAGTGGTTTTCGGTGAAACACTGGAGGTGCTATGAGTGACACTCGCGGTGCTAAATGCGATACTGGAGGTGCTGGGAGTGACACTAGCGGTGCTCTGTGCGACACTGGAGGTCTTGGAAGCGACACTCGGGGGGCTAGGCACGACACTCGTGGTGCTGGTCGTGACACTAGAGTAGCTTGGAGCGACACTGGCGATGCCGGGTGAAAACTGGAGGTGCTCGGAGTGACACTCGCGGTGCTGGGCGTGACATTGGAGGTGCTGCGAGTGACACTCGCGGTGCTGGGCACGACACTGGAGGTTTGAGTATCGACACTCGCTGTGCTGGCGTGACACTGTAGGTGCTGGGAGCGACACTCTTGGTGCTGGCCGTGACACTGGAGGTGCTAGGAGCGACACTCGCGGTGTTTGGCGCAACACTTGCGATGCTGAGCACAACACTTAAGTTGCGGGGACCGACACTGGCGGAGGTGGGCGCGAAACTGGAGGTGCTGGGAGCGATGGTCGTGTTGCTGGGCATGACACTGGAGGTGCTGGGAGTGACACTCGCGGTGCTGGCCGTGACACTGGAGTTGCTAGGAGTGACATTGACGGTGCCGGGTGTGACACTGGAGGTGCTGGGAGCCACACTCGCGGTGCTGGGCGTGACACCGGACGTGCTGGTAGTGACACTCAAGGTGTTGGATGCGACACTGGAGGTGCTGGGAGTGACACTCGGGGTGCTGGGCACGACACTGGAGGTACTGGGAGCATCATTCACGGTGCTGGGCGTGACATTGGAGGTGCTGGGAGTGACACTCTCGATGCTGGGCGCGACACTAGAGGTGCTGGGAGTGACAATGGCAGTGCTGGGCACGACACTTGCGTTTCTGGGCGCAACACTAGAGGAGCTGGGAGCGACACTCGGGGTACTGGGCGCGACATTGGTGGTGGTCCGAGCCACACTAGCGGTGTTGGGTGCGACCCTAAGGTGCTTGGAGTGACACTCACGGTTCTGGGTGCGACACTAGAGGTGCCAGGTGCGACACTTGCAGTTTTCGGCATGACACCGGAGGTGCTTGGAGTGACACTCGCGGTGTTGGGCGCGATACTAGAGGTGCTGGGAGCGACACTCGCGGTGCTGTGCGCGACACTGGAGGTTCTAGAAGCGACACTGGACGTTCTAGAAGCAACACTCGAGGTACTGGGCGCGACACTCGCGGTGCTGGGCTTGACACTAGAGTTCTTGGAGCGACACCGGCGGTGCCAGGTGAAAACTAGAGGTGCTGGGAGTGACACTCAAGGAGCTGGGCGTGACATTGGAGGTGCTGGGAGTGACACGCGCGGTGCTAGGCACGACACTGGAGGTTTGGGTATCGAAACTCGCTGTGCTGGCGCGACACTAAAGGTGCTGGGAGCGACACTCTCGATGCTGGCCATGACACTGGAGGTGCTGGGAGTGACACTCGCGGTGTTTGGCGCGACACTCGCGGTACTAAGCGCAACGCTTGAGTTGCTGGGAGCGACACTGGCATTGCTGGGTGCGACACTAAAGGTGCTGAGAGCAACACTCGGTGTGCTGGGTGTGACATTGGAGGTGCTAGGAGCGACACTAGCAGTGCTGGGTGAGACACTGGAGGTGTTGGGAGCCACACTGGCGGTGCAGGGCGCGACACTGGTGGTGCTCGGAGCGACGCTGACGTTGCTGGGTGCGACACTGGAGGTGCTGAGAGCGATAGTCGGGGTGTTGGGTGCGACATTGGAGGTGCTGGGAGCGACACACGGGGTTCCGGGTGTGAATGTGGAGGCGCTGGGACCGACACTAGCCATGCTCGGTGCGACACTGGAGGTGCTGAGAGCAACACAGTTAGTTGTGTGCGCGACACTGGAGGTGCTGGGTGCGACACTGGAGGAGGTGGGAGCGACACTCGCGGTGCTAGGTACGACACTGCAGGTGCTGGGAGCAACACTCGCGGTGCTGGGAGCAACACTCGCGGTGCTGGGTGTGACACTGGAGGTGTTGGGACCGACACTAGCGGTGCTTGGTGCGACACTAGAGGTGCTAGGAACGACACTCGCGGTGATGGGTGCGACACCAGCAGTGATGGGAGTGAAACTGGAGGTGGTGGGAGTGACACTCTCGATGGTGGGCGGGACACTGGAGGTGGTGGGAGCGACACTAGCGGTGCAAGGCCTGACACTGGAGGTGCTGGGAGCAACACTTGAGGGGCTGGGCCGGACACTGGATGTGCTGGGTGCGACACTGGCGGTGCCCGGCACAAAATTGGAGGTGCTTGGAGTGACACTCGGGGTGCTAGGTGAGACATTGGAGGAGCTGGGAGCGACACTAGATGTGCTGGGTGCGACATTGGAGGTACTGGGAGCGACACTCGCGGTGCTGGGGGCGACACTTTACGTGTCGGGAGCGTCACTCGTAGTGCTGGGCGCGACACTTGTGGTGCTGGGTGCGACACTGGCGTTACTGGGCACGACACTAGAGGTGCTGGGAGTGACACTCGCGGTAATGGGAGCGACACTGGAGGTGGTGGGAGCGCCACTAGCGGTGCTGGGCACGACACTGGAGGTGCTGGGAGCAACACTGAAGGGGCTGGGCCCAACACTAGAGGTGCTGGGTGCGACATTGGGGGTGCTGGGTGTGACATTGGAGGAGCTAGGAGTGGCACTCGCGGTGATGGGCGCAACACTATAGGTGCTCGGAGCGACACTCACGGTGTTGGGCACGACACTGGAGGTGCTGGGAGCAACACTAGCGGTGCTGGGAGCAATACTAGCGGTGCTGGGAGCGACACTCGCGGTGTTGGGTGTGATACTGGAGGGCTGGGAGCGACAACGGCAGTGCTGGGTGCGACACTAGAGGTGCTGGGAGTGACACTCAGGGTGCTGGGTGTGACATTGGAGGTGCTGGGATCGACACTAGTGGTGCTGGGCGAGACACTGGAGGTGCTGGGAGCCACTCTGGCGGTGAGGGGTGCGACACTTGTGGTGCTGGGTGCGACACTATCGGTGCTGGGCACGACACTAGAGGTGCTGGGAGTGACACTCGCGGTGCTGAGCACAGCACTGGAGGTGGTCGGATCGACACTAGCGGTGCTGGGCGTGACACTCGAGGTGCTCGGAGCAACAGTCGCAGTGCTGGGCGCGACATTGGAGGTGCTGGGTGGGACACTGGCGTTGTTGGGCGCGAAACTTGAGGTGCTAGAAGCAACACTAGCGTTGCTGGGTGCAGCACTAGCGTTGCTGGGTGTGACACTAGAGGTGCTCGGAGCGACACTCGCGGTGCTAGGTGTGACGCTGGAGGTGCTGGGAGTGACACTGGATGTGCTGGGAGTGACACTGGATGTGCTGGGAGCGACACTGGTTGTGCTGGGAGTGACAATCGCGGTGCTAGGCGCGACAATCGCGGTGCTGGGCGTGACACTGGCCGTCCTGGGAGTGACACCGGTGTTGCTGGGAACGACACGGGCATTGCTGGGAGCGACACTTGGGTGCTGGGTGCGACATTCGAGGTGCAGGGAGCGACACTAGCGGTTCTTGGAGCGACACTGGAGGGGCTGGGAGCGACACTCACATTGCTGGGCATGACACTTGATGTGCTGGGTGTGACACTGCCGGTGCTGGATGGGATACTAGTGGTGCTGGGAGTGACACTCGCAGTGCTGGGCGCGACACATGAGGTCTTGGGAGTGACACTAGCGGTGCTGGGCACGACACTGAAGTGGCCGGGATCAACACTCATGGTGCAGGGAACGACACTGGAGGTGCTGGGTGCGACACTGGCATTTCTGGGTGCAACACTGGAGGTGCTGGGAGCGTCACTAGCGTTGCTAGGCGCGACACTGGAGGTGCTGGGAGTGACACTCGGGGTGTTGGCCGCGACACTGGAGGTGCTCCGAGCGACACACGGGGTTCCGGGCGTGAA
>JAOVVI020015439.1:0-11184 GCA_028571085.2 Nepenthes alata | reverse complement strand
ATATCTTCCTAGGATGGCAGTTTTTTCCCAGAGAATATTCCGTCCAAAATTAGGTGCTACTCAAGATGGCAATTTCGATTCAATGAATCATTCCCAAGAAGACAATCCCCAAGCAGAGATCTCCAGAATCGTCATAATACTGGAAGGTGTAATCGGTTGACAATAATGGCTACCATAGCAAGCACCCGCGATCAACGAGACAATTCAGCACATCCACATAGACAGCTGTTGTCAACTGTGGAGTCTAGGGGAGGCTGAACTGCTTCTATCAAATATAAATACTCCTTCACCCTTGTAGGAAGGGGCAAGCGATCATACTTATTCAAACCCCCCAACGAAAGCAAACTTATGCATTCAAGTGCCCCTCAAAGAGCAAATGAGTCCCTCTTTCCAATACTACTTAAACCCGTGAACACTCATCTCATTCACCGCACCACTCCTTGATGACCGGATCTCTCCCTCTCTCAAAGCCGCACCAAGCAGTGCGCACCATCTTACTCTCTAAACCGCTCCCAATCGAGCGCATCTCAATATTTAAGTCGTTCTCAGTTGAACGTACCTCCTAATCGTTCCATGTCAAGTGCAACCACTAGAGTTCAATCCTCTGGTCTACACTCGATACCCCCTTCCTCGTGCATCAATGCATTGTCTTAACATCCTCGTATCTTTCCTTTTTTACAAAAAAGATTTCTAATTTGAGCGTCGAAAAATATATCGATGAGTGCGTCCTACCAATCATCTAATTTCTTATTTTTAGTTATGGTGTACATGACTTAGATTTGTAGTGACGAAAATCGGACTAACTTCAATTTAACCCACTGAAAAAGATCAAGTTGCTCATTGATTCGTATAATAACTCGGATCTAAAGACACATTATGATTATTAGACTTTAATCTAATAATCACATTACAAAAGTAGAGCATTATTTATGTTTGAGAGTAGTAGAATCCCTATTTTAGTAAAAGTTTATACCTAAAATTGTAATATATAAAACTTTTTCATCAAATTTAATTGATATTATTTATTATTTTGGATAATTTAGGTGTGATAAAAATAATTAAATATTATAAAAACTTGAAGGATAATTGGATTAGTTGAGTTGGCACCCGAAGTGTGCCCGTACTATTACTCGTGTATTGATTTGAATTTTGGATTAAAATGAAAGAAATATATATATATATATATATATATATATAATAATAATAATAAGAGAAGAAGAAACACGAATGTAGAAGTGTTTTTCGGAAGAAGAAGAGGGGAAAGAAGAGGAGAGAGAGAGGGCCCAAGGAGTACAGAGAGAAGGAGGAAACCGAGGTCCTTGAGTTCGATTCCGACTTTGAGCTACTTAGATTGGTTGGTTGAGGTAAGTGCACCGATATCCTTTTCGTTCTCTCTTTTTAATTTTTGTTCGATCCCCATCAGATATTATTATTTTGATACCCGACTCATACACATATTTTATGAAATCTACAATTTGGATACATAAATTTATCAATTTGTTGTTCGATTCATCATTATTGCATGGTTTGTGTATCCCAAAATCTCAACCCGCGTCTAGATTTCATTTAACCAATTATTTTGAGTTTTATACATGATTTGACTTTAAATAATACAAATCCATGTCTTGAATATCGGTAAGTGCACCGATATCCTTTTCGTTCTCTCTTTTTAATTTTTGTTCGATCCCCATCAGATATTATTATCTTGATACCCGACTCATACACATATTTTATGAAATCTACAATTTGGGTACAGAAATTTATCAATTTGTTGTTCGATTCATCGTTATTGCATGGTTTGTGTATCCCAAAATCTCAACCTGCGTCCAGATCTCATTTAACAAATTATTTTGAGTTTCATACATGATTTGACTTTAAATAATACAAATCCATGTCTTGAATATGGCTATTTACCGATTGGGTGTCCAATTTTTTAAATTTTATCTGATTTTATCCATATGGGACCTTAAACCCTCGTCTAGTACTGTTCACCTGAGTTATTTGAAATTTTTTTATATGATTCCATTTTATTTAATTGGTATTTAATCATAAGTAATTATATATGTTTAATTGTATATTTTAAAAATATTATGTGTAAACCGTTTATGAAGGAAATTGTAATTCAAGAGCACTAAAATTACGCTTGGCTCACAATGGTAAGAGTTTCTATTTTTTCATACTTTATGATATTCATATATATAATTTAAATCATGTGAAAATTTAAACTCATAAGAAATATAAAAATTATATAAGTATACGAAAAGAATGCCACAATTTGATATATGTATAATTCGTTCTCTCAGAGTGAGAATTTTGTGAAAGAAATTTGGTGGACTTTCCATGAAAGAAAAAGAAATTGCGAAACCTGAACCACGGATTTGTATTTCAAAGGTTAATATTTTCTAACATGCCATATATATTACAGTGAAAATTTAAAGATTATCTTGGTTCTGTATTATAACGGGTGATATTTCTTGACATACTTTAAGATATTACTGTAAAAATACGAGAACTGCCCCTGAGTCATGGTGGACATGGTGGCATATGTAATATGGCCCAATATATTATCCTTGATTATATTATATTTGTTGAGCATTTGGCTCGTCCTTACTCTTTTTTCTTACCTCCAGATGAGTACGAGCTTACACTTGATAGGGCGGGGTAGAGGAGTAGAAGTCAGTTTGGTACAAAAGACTTGGAGGATGATCTTGTGGACTTAGCTTTGTAGATTTGCACCTTATAGAGTCTTTTGTATTATTTTTTTCATGGTCATGTATATTGATGTACGTATATGATGATAATCATGCATCTAATGTATAGTTTTCGTTTTATTTGATCGATGTATATACTTTCGCAAGTTATTATGGAATATTTGGTTACCTAATGGTATATTGTTTGGGCCAACGTCATACCCAGAGTTATGATTTTGGTGCTACGTGTTTATTGTAACTTTTGGATCCTGTGTTGAGATGTGTTGTGGTTGTATATTTGTTATATAAGTATTTTATATAAATTTTATATTAGGATGATAATTAAAATATAGTCAAAATTTTATCAAATTTTTTAATTAAAAATATTATATGTCAGGAAAACTACGTAAAATATATCTATATATGTCATCATTGAATTGCCTTTTTGTCTTTTTCAAAGGATCATTACAATTTAAAGCTAATAAAATTAACAAATAATAGATAATAAAATTTATCTAATAGATAATAAAATTAACTTTAGTTTTTTTTTTCTAATTTTATTATCCACTTTTATTTAACACTAATTTTGTTATATGAAAGAATAGGTTAATTTGACCGTATGTTTGGGTATGGGAAATTAATATATGATTTATGTAAGAATCGGTTACTTTTAATACAAAAATACTTATAAAATAAAATTTTGAAAAAATGGGTATAAAATAAAAATTAAGAATATAATTTTAAAAAATGAAAAAGTAGATAATTTAGATAAGATTCTTAATTTGACTTTGCTTCTCCAAACTTTTACGCTGATTGAAACATTTTACGACCAGCCGCACCTTGTACCTCGGCTGCATAGTATCCTCGAATATTTTCAACCGGAAGACCCATTTGTTCTTTAAAGTTTTCTTTCTTTTAGAAAGTTTAGCAAAATCAAAAGTATGATTCTCATGGAGAGAGCTCATTTTATCTTTCATGACTTCTAGCCATCTCTCATTATTCTCGTCTTTCATAACCTCTTTAAATGGCTCAGACTCCCCAATATCGGTAAGTAGGACATACTCACTAGGAGACAGATGGATAGACGGACGTCTTTCTCTTGAGGATTGTCGCATGGGAACCTCCTCGATCTATTGAGGAATTATTTTATTTTGGTCCTCGTCAGGTACCGTGTCCGTCTCACTATTATCCTCGGCCATTTCAGAACTATTGTCCTCGTCTTCGAGGGACTCCGGTCAGACAATTTCAATACTTACCTTGTCCATCCGAGCAACATCAGATTTGGTCTTCCTGCTAATGTCCTCAATATTTTCATCCTCAACAAAAGTCACATCCATTGACCAGACGAGTCTTTTCTCAACAGGATCATAAAATTTGTAGCCTAATTTGTCTTCCCCATAACCCAAAAATACGCACTGCTTTGTTTTTTGCTCCGATTTGCTCCTTTCATCTCTCGGGAAATGAATATAAGCTTTGCATCCAAATACCCTTAGGTGGTCATAAGAGGGTTCCTTGTCCGACCATACTTCTCTGACACCTCACCTTTAATGGCTTACTGGGCAACCTATTAATGACATTGATTGCAGTCTTTAATACTTCTGCCCTGAAGGAACTGGACAGTTTCGCCTCAAAGAGTATACACTTCACACTTTCCAATAGTATGTGATTCATCCATTCGGCTACTCCGTTCAGTTGCGGCTGTTTTGGTGATGTCCTCCGATGTCTGATGCCATGAGACCTAGAGTAGGTATCAAAAGTCCCAATATACTCCTCTCCGTTATCATTGAGAACGATCTTCATTTTCTTCCCCACTTGACGCTCTACAAGAGTATGAAATTATTTAAATATACCGAAGACTTGGTCTTCAATGGGTAAATCCACAGTTTTTTGGAACAATCGTCAATAAAGAAAACAAAATACTAGGCTCCACTAAAAGATTTATCCTTAAATGGTCCACACATATTTATGTGGACGAGATCCAATATATCAGCCTTCACAGAGGACAAATCTCCATGGAACGAAACTTTACATTGCTTCCCAACCATACAATGAGGACACGTCCTCAAACCATCTTCCTTCAACTCTAGGATGAGGCCCTTTCTGACTAGATGACAATCTATGTTCGCTCATATAGCCCAACCTCCGGTACCACAGGTCCTCGGACTCCTTATTGGTGATGGAGTTTGCGTCCTCGGCCACTGCATAAGCTTTCATCACGTATAAACTGGAGGACTTTTTTTCTCATGCTACAACCAAAGACCCTCTGGTCAGTTTCTATTCACCTTCACAGAAAGTATTATAGTAACCTTCATTATCGAACCGACCAGCTGAAATAATGTTCAGTTGGATATCAGGGATATGACAAATATCCTTCAGTATCAGTTTCGTCCCATTGTTGATGACCAGCATAGCGTCACCTCTCCCAACAACTACAGATGTTCTCTCATTTTCTATTCTTATCACTCAAAAGTCTCCTAAAATATAGGAGGTGAACAAACATCTTCTGGACGCGGTATGTAGAGAGGCACCAGAATCAACCACCCAACCGGGCTCATGGTCCGTCAGGATTGCCACATATAGGAGATCGCATCCTGTGACCACAGAGACCGAGGACTTTTCCTCTCGTCAATTCTCTACTTTCTCTTTCTTCGTATTTTCTCGCTTTCACTTGAAATAATTTTTTTGGATGTGTCACTTCTTACCACAGTGGTGACACTCAAGATTTTGATATTTTGACCTAGACTTATTGCGGCCTTTCTCTCCGATCTTCTAGTCACGTCATCTACTTCTTTCTCTGGACTCAGTCAGAAGTATTTCGAACTGTGAAAATGTTGAAGCCCCTTGTGATCGCCTTTACTCATTCATGAGTAAGAATGCAATGATCTCGTCCAACTTAAGTATGTCTTTTCCAAACAGTAAGGTGGTGATAATGTGATCATAAGAAGTTGACAGAGAAGCTAGCAGTACCAACGCCTTGTCCTCCTTCTTAATCTCTTCATCAAGAGCTGATATTTGCGTCACGTTCTGATTAAACTCGTCCAAATACTTCTCAAAGCTACCACCTTCTAGCAATCGTAAGCCATAGAACTGTTTCTTTATATGTAGCTTGGTTATCAAGGATTTAGACTTATATCTGCTCTCTAATTTCTCTTAGACCCCCGCCAGGTCTGTCAGACCGAGGACCTCCTGAAGAGTGTTGTTCGCCAAGCATAATTTGATGGTGTAGTTGGTAAGGTATCTTCTATCTTGCCATTCATTCTCGATCAGGTTCGCTAGCCTCTCATTCTTTCTAGCCTTCACCGTTTCTTTTCTAATTAGGATATTCTTCACCCTCTCTTGTCAGATGATGAAATTGCCTTGACCGTTGAATTGCTCCACACTAAATGGCAAGTTCTTCAAAAATAATGATGACACCATTAAGATAGAGTTTTCAACCGATCTCTGATACCACTTGTTAGCGTCCAAATAGGCGGTCATACAATAGAAGGCACAGGATCACACACACACGAACAGTAAAGTAAAATGGAAGAAGAAAAATGAATACCAAATATTTTATATGGAAATCCCTTCTAAACTATGAAAAAAATCGTAAGACTTTCGTCCTCAAATAATCTACTATGTGTGAGATCTAGTTACAGAAACCGCACTGCTACACAAACCCTTTAGAAATGAAGATGAAGAATAGAGCACGAGAAAACACACACTTCTTCACTTACTGCTCTTTATTACACTTCACTCTTCGCTCTTTCGTTCAGAAAATTTCTCTCGCTCTCACTCTATGATACACACACTCAGACACAAAACACATACATATATGTATACTAGTTGATGAGAGTGACGGCTATGTCATCGCTGAGGACACCCGTACAGGCAGCCACCTGACAACTTCCAACTCTGTAACAGCTCTGTAGATTATTGGCCCTGTAGAAATGGACCACCACTTTGCAAAGATGGCGTGTATATTTTTCACAGATCTCGTATGCTCAGAAGATCTTCTGAGCTTGCCTCCACATGTGTTTTCTGTCTTCAAGTTCTCGGGCCTCCAAAAATACCTCCAGGCATTGCCCATGGACCTCAGATTCCAACAGAAGAAGGTTCTTGAACATTACATAATGTCCGTGTCCATTTCTAGAATCCACGGACGACTTGCTCATAAGTCTGCGAATAGCATTGCTCACAAGTCCACGGACCATATCCGTGTATAAGTCCGCGGCCACATTCCCACAAAGGGAGTGACCCCAAAGGAAGTAGCACATTGGAAGATGATTCAACAAAATTTATTGGAAATCTCTCACGTGAAGGAATTCCGATCAACAGGTGTTGACCGGATGGACGGTCAATGGACGGTCAACAAGATTGACCGTCTGAAGATCCAGGTTAACCGTCCATTGCTGAGGGTTCTCAAAATGATCGAAAAGACGGTCAACAAGATGTTGACGGGTCTGCATAGGAAGACGGTGAACAGGATGTTGACCGACTCTAAATGGAAGGACGGTCAATAATGTTGACCGTCTCTTTAAGACAACACAGATCACTTGCCGTGTCTGAAAGGGTGAAGGTTGACCTGCCTGATTAGGTAACCTTGGAAACCAAATGACAGCTGATATGTCCTCTGCTGCTCCAGGCATGCGCCACCTACTGCTAATCTGGCACATGCTTCTTGTGAACCGTGCACCAACTATAGAGCAGGACACGGTGGTGCTGCTGCTACTGTTGCTGCTGCCAAGGCCTTAGTGTATATTCTTATATGTGTATATAAGTAGGCCGGTTAGGGTGTTGTGTAAAAGATAAGCAAGCAAGCTGAGAGCAAGTGTCGAAAAGCCGAGAGAGTTAGAGAGCAGTGTGTGAGTGTGTGAGAAAGAAGAAAACAGAGGAGAGGAAGAAGGCTCAACAAAAGAGTGTGTACATTTCCGCCTCATTATTTGTAAACTCTATCTCATACATAGTGCACTTTTACGGACTCAACGTCCCGTGATTTTTCCCTTAATTTATAAGGGTTTTCCACGTAAAAATTATTTGTCATTGTTCTCGCTTTGATTTCCTTTTTCTTTAATCTATTGTGCCTGAATAGTAGGCCGTCCTCTTTCCAACCAAGAAAATTAACATCATATTTTGTCTGATAAATTCAACATCAGATTCAACGGCACAACACATGATTATGGGCAACCACGTTGGGGTTGATTCAGCAAAGCCACGACCTTATTTCAACAGAGCCATAGCCTTATCTCAGCAAAGCCACAACAAAGCTTAGGATCAGATTTTTAGAGATAAATTTCAGCTTCAACTGTTTTTCTACAGCAAATAACGAGAGGAGAGGAGAGGGAAAAATTGGAAGGGAGAGAGAGGTGAAGAAAGGAAGTATTCCAAGGATTCCAATAGCTGATTTGGGTGAAGATTTTGAGTAAATTAGATTGAGGCAATGAGCCCATTCTTTCTTTTACTGTTAATTTTTGCTGATTCCTTCGGGTATTATTGTTCTAATATTTGTTTTCATTAAGATTCTAAAGCTAATACGGCATGAAAATCATTTTCCCATGATTTTTATGCAAAAATTCCATGTCATGACATCTTATTGCTACTGTTTCCTTTTACTGATTTTTAGAGATGTCTCATACCGTGCTGACTAATTTCACGTCCTACTGATTTTTAAAATGGATATAAGTTGCTATATTGTTGATTTTCAATTTTGCTGATGCTGAAAATCTGTCTTATGCTTTGCTGGAATTATATTCTGCTAAAAATCTATTTTGTGCTTTGCAGGATTATGTTTGCTGAATTTTTATCCATTGCTATACATTACTTATTGATTTTTAAGCTGAAATGATATTACTGCATTATAGTTTGCTGATTTTAAATTTGAAAATTGGTGCTGAATGATATTGCTGAATTTAATCTTGAATTGGGGGTGCTATAAAATTGACTTTACTGAATCTGATTTTGTTGTAATCTCATAAGTTGCTGAATATGATTTTATTGAAATTTTAATTTGCTCAATCTGATTTTTGCTGTAACCTGGAATATGGGAAACAGATTTAATCTGAAATTGCTAAATTTTATTGCTGTAAATTTGAAATTATTATGAATTTAAATCATTTATTTATGAAAGTATGATTGGAAGCTTTACACAATATTAAGAATTATGATTATTTCCTCCTGATTCTTCTAGAGTTGAGAAAAATTTAAGAAGAACCAAGAAAAGGCGTAGAACTTTCAAAAAAATTTTAAAAAGAATTAAAAAAATAGACAAATAAATTATTCAGAGGGTAATATTTTCTAACATGCCTTAGCATAATACAGTGAAAATCGGAGAATTGCCCATTAGAATCGCGGGGGTTATGAAAGTGAATTATGGCTCTGTCTATCGGGTGATAGGTATTATCACTCACATCCAGGTGTTGAATAGGATTGAAAGGTCGTAAATTGTGTGAAAACATATACAATTATTTCTTCGATTGTTCGCCCCGTTAATTGATTAGGCCTACTGACCCTAAACTCCGAAAATAAGTAAACTTTCGGTATGATTGAATGACTAAGAAAATGAAAGGACAAAATAAAGAATATGAAATATATCACGAAAATATTTTTGCTCATGTTTATACTTATGTACATATTATGACCCCTATGCTAGGTTTTTAAACTGGCCTAATCAACCATAAAGGACCAAAATGCGGAATAAAATGAAAGAATTACCGACCTCCAGCCATTTGACCGCTCTGATTTCGGTTCCTCTGTTACACGGCTTTGAAACTTCCAAGCCCCTTATCTCTGCGTCGATGGTGTATTTCTATAGAGAAAGGCTCAGGGACAACCAAATTTTCCTCCTATTTAACTGATAATTCCATCAATTATCAGTTAATGAAGCGTTATCGGTGTAAATTGATGGAGAACAAATCAAAGTAATGGCAGAGCGTTATCAACAATAAACATGGCCATCATCAATTCTTCAGTTATTAGAATTGAACTGTTAATATTCTCTCACTTGGTCCATGTCTTACTGAATGTGATAACCAAATTTATCAATTCTCAAACTTAAGAAATAAATATATGAATTATGGTGATAAGTCCTCTATGAATGAGTAGTATCATCCATGTATTATAATATATTACATTTCTCAAAATATCTGAATATGGTAACGTTATTTTATGAATAAAAATTATATTTATTCTTTATCTAACAATTAATAATATTTTCAAAAATTAACTAATATGTACATAAAAATTTTGAGAAACATCACTAACAATTAGAAATTTTATTAAATATCATTATCTATACAATTAAAATCACAAAATAGAATTTAATCCCATTTTAGTTACAAGATTCTTGAATTTTAATGGTGGCATGCCTTTTGTCAAAGGATCAGTGATCATCAGTTCAATACTAATATACTCAATAGTAATTTTTTTCCTTTAATGTGCTCCTTTATGACTAAAAATTAAATATCGATATATTTATTTTGACTGCTATTTTTATTAATTTTAGTCAGGAAAATAACAACTGAATTATCGTAATATATTTTTAATGGCCTTAAAATGGAATCGATCACTCTAAATCCATACATAAAATTTCTCATCCATATACCATACTTTGTAGCTTCAAAATAAGTAACGAACTCGACTTCCATAGTGGAAGTAGCAATTAAGGTCTGCTTTGTACTCCGCTAGGATATAGCTCTACTAACAAATATAAATATATAACCATATGTTAATTTACGTAAATCAACACATCCAACAAAATCTGAATCGGAGTAACCCAATACTTTTAAATTATCAGTCTATCTATATGTAAGTACATGGTCTTTGGTACCTTGGAGATACCTCATCACTTTCTTAGTAGAATTCATCTCTTCTTTCATTGCATTGCACCATAATTATGATTCATTACAACTCATAACTTATAAAAATATTTTAGGATTTTTTTTACTCTAATATTGTAGTCAGACTCCTATAGATATATAATATAATCACTATAAATTTTTTATCTTCTCATTCTAGTAGACTTTCTAAATGTTATATTATCGTTCTTAATAAGAGTATGTTGTAAAACTATTTCAAGTAAATCTTGAATATCATAGTCAACTAAAATATGATCAGTATTTTGTGAAATGATATTGATTGGTTGTTTAACACTAATTTGATCTTGATGAGTATTGTGTACAACAATCAACCTATCATATGAAGTGAAAAGTTCAGAATCTAAATGATCATTATTAAAAATTATATTTATGGATTGCTTACTCCCACTCATTAAGTCATTTTTAAGAACTTTTATATTTTTTGATTGCACATTCATAGTATTGTGAGATAGATAGTAAAATCTGTATCCTTTAGACCGTTCAGTATATCCAATGAAATGTCACTAATGGTCATTAGATCTAATTTTTTCTCATATGGATTATAAATTCTTACTTCAGACAGGCATTCTTATACGCGTACATGTCATAAACTCGATTTTTAACCTTTTCATAACTCAAAAGGAATTTTTGTAACAACTTTC
>JAOVVI020015437.1:0-11184 GCA_028571085.2 Nepenthes alata | reverse complement strand
GCCTGAACAGAAGCAGGAGATGTGAATGCCATAACCAGCACTGGGACGATGGACCTGTGGCACAGAAGGCTAAGCCACATGAGTGATGTATGGCTGTCCTACTTGGCCAGAAAAGGCTTGATCACTGGAGCAAATGAGGAAGGATAAAAGTTGTGTCCTCATTGTTTGGTCGGAAAGTAAAAGAGAGTCTCATTTCATATAAACTCGTCTGGTCCAAAGGTGGAGCTCCTAGACCTTATTGACACAGGCGTGTGCCAACCTTTCAGAGAAAAGTCATTTGGTGGAGCCTAATACTTTATTACTTTCACTGTTCTAGCAGGCGGCCTCCTTCACAGACGGTACATGCGCAGCAGGTCTACCACCTGCTCTGCAGTCCAACAACTTGTTGCCAGCTGTCCATGACGTCTAAAGTCATTGCAGCAACCAAGTTCCTTAGCCGTCTGTGCCCGTTGGCTTTCACAAGAGTCCTCCGGTGTTCCTTGATTGATTCCATACCAATAATACCAACTGGTAAATACTTCCTGTCCATCTGGTCAACAACCTGTTGACCGTCCTTCATAGCTATCCGGAGAACTTCACCGTCCTCCGCCTTCCGGTCAACCTTTTTTGTTGACCGTCTTCAGCTGCCATCCAGAGAACTTCACCGTCCTCCGCCTTTCGGTCAACCTCTATTGTTGACCATCTTTAGCTGCCATCCGGAGAACTTCATCGTCCTCCGCTTTTCGGTCAACCTCTCTTGTTGACTATCTTTAGCTACCATCCGGAGAACTTCATTGTCCTTCGCCTTTCAGCTATCCGGAGAACTTGACTATTCTCCGCCTTCCAGCTATCTGGAGAACTTGACTGTTCTCTGTCTTTTAGCTATCCGAAGAACTTGACCGTTCTCTGCCTTCCAGCCGGTCAACGTACGTTGATCGGCTAATACGCCCCGATGACAAAATTAGCTTGTTGAAATCACCCACAATGAGCGACCAAATTCCAACAAACTTTCCCTCACGACCTTGTGGGGGACAACTTTGCCTTTACGTGGCAACCGTCATCGTCTACCTTCCGGTAGCTTTTCCTTAACTAGGATCCCGGTGTTGGCCTCCGTAAGCCTGAATGACACCTTCCTCCGCCCCACTGAGCTTGGAGCAATCCCACTCCCTTTCAGCTCTTTTTCCGCGGACTTGTCATTCTCCCTTGTACTCCCCTTGGCCGTCCTCTCCTGCCACCTTGACCAATGCTCAGTTTGGTCACCTTGGCATTTCCATTGGCAGTGCAAGTGTGACGGACCAGATTATTCTCCATTGAATAACCTCTGTCAATGGCTACACACACACTAGTGTCCATAATTAACTTATGGACTCTACAGAAAATCCGACAGAGTTTCCTCTATAACTGGAAGAAAACCGAAATATAACATGTTCAAAACTACCTGCAACAAACACACATCTATCAAAGGCTTAACTCAAAGCCTACAACACATCACACATGATCTCAAAATACCGCCATATCATCCATGGCTCTAATACAGTATTCCTACTGCTATACTGGATCTAGAGGGATGCCATCTAATAGTAAAACAAAACTCAAAATCACCAATAAGACGCGGAAGCATAACTACATCATCATAATATACGGGAACATAACAAAACCATAAAAATAACAATCACGAGCCACGCTCAGCCCTGAGTGGCTGTCCACATGCCGATCCAATTCTGAGTCAAAATCTTTACTGCACTCGTTGTCGAGTCGATCTCATCAAGCAAGCCTCTCCTTGCTCTGACTACCTATGCCAGCTAAGTGTTCTCATATGAAAGAAAAGACAACAACAGCAAGAGTGAGCTAACAGCTCAGCAAATGTAATCATAAACACCCATCCAAGACATATACAAGAACTAAAACGGGAGGAAATACAGGCACTCTCCATAATCAAGGAACATGAGAGGGAACAGGAATAACTGGAATCACTTAATTCCCACGAATCTCACGATTATATTGACTGGTCATTATTTAGATTTGCGTGATTCTCACGGTTCTCACGATTTTTCTTGGATCACGGGATTCACACGAATCATCTTGAATCACTGGGTTTACATTATTCTCACGGTTCAAAACTTGAATCACTCGATTCACAGGGCTCATTGATTGGATATTATTCATTTTTATTATTTCATCATCTTTGTGGACTCTAGCTAGTAGACCGTACTAGCCAACGATGCGAGAGAACGGGGACAGGAATGTGTTCGCTACATATTCTAAAGCCACGGCTACTATTTTAGGTCGGTAGCACACAACCCTCGGTTGTATCCATACAACAATCATCACAGACGACTACATCTCAATATGTAGCGTCGACAGACACACCCCACATCCCCAGGGTCCAGGGCAATCCTCGTTCTTCCACAGTAGTTTTCTAAAACGTACCACGGATATCACCTACTCCCACGAGTGGCCAGAATACGTGGCCAAGCATTCCTGAGGTTCACACCGCGATGGACATGGTATGCTAAAGAATACTACCCATACGACTCAGGGTCCTAGTTTTAAGATTGGGTTCAACACTTGGAGAGAAAAATCCACATTTGCCATACACGATCACATCTCAGGAAATCTCATTTTCATCACAATCATCTCCAATCCAGGAGATCACATTATCAAACACATCTCCAACCAGGAGATTTTATTATGACAAGACACAATGTGAATTTCCTTTCATTCACATCACAGTTCAGAATATCCAATGGGACTCAATTCCCTTAATTCTCAATAAACGTCACAAGTTTAATTCAACTTCTGTGGGATCCAATTCCCCTAATCACAACAATCATTCCAAATTTACAAAAGAGACCAGATTTCATACCTCAGATGATCACATGTCCCTTTGAACCCTCTCGGACTCATTCCCATGCCTCCAACACACGGATTCACATTTAGGTTTTTACTTTTACGTTTAAACATTTAAACGTTATTTCAATAATAATTCTGAAGGCATAACATAACACATTTCTCATTTCATTTTGGATGATCATTATCGAATTTTATTTTAAACATCCGGACGTCGTATATGGTTTGATACTTGGAAATCGGACGTCCGATGGATTCCTACGCATAATTCTTACACGATACTTCACATTTGGATTCGATTTAACTTATCACGATGGTGGAAGGATACAACTTCCTATTCACTTTTGGATTAACAATTACGGAATTCTTTCAAGGCTCTCGAATGCCACGAACGGGTCAAATCTTGCGGGATTCAGCATCCGGTCGATATATACACACAATTGTGATATGGAGATTCATATTCTAGGGTCATTTTAACATTTTACGAAGGTAAAAATATGTATTTTTTACCTTGGGTCTCGGGTGAACAGTGTCAGCGCCCCTTTAACGGGCTCGGACGTCGCGAACGGATCGAAACGTGCAAGACCGAACCCACCGTCAACATATATTCATTATTGGGACGTGGGGATTCATATTTTGGGGTCAATTTCATGATACACGGTCAAAAAATGGGAAATCCCTAATTTTTTGTGAGTTAGGGTTTTGGTGAAACTAAATCAGGTGAATCGGACACGATCCGAGCAACTAACTATATTTTCCTTAACTCATACTCATGGGTTTCAAGATTCTAACGTTCACCGTGGGTATCAACACAAAATACCCAACGAAAATACATAAAATATCGAAAGAGAATAAGAAGTGTATGAGAACACTTGCCTCGACACGTGCTTTCACTTTTATGCTTGGCTCTCGGACGGATCTAGACTCCCGGGCCTCATTTGCCCTCCTTCTCTCTCTAAACTCGGCGCTCTCTCTCTCTCCTCAAACCCTCGGACGTGCAAAAATGAGCGGAGAGAGGGATGATCGCGTATTTATACTACGCGGACTGCTCGAGCGTAGCTTGAGCGGCCAGCGGGCGAATCCCCTACTGGTTTTTTCGCTCAAGCCACGGCTCAAGCGCCCAGCAGACGCGAATAAGTAGAGACTATATAAAACAAAATCGTAACAAATAAAATTGCCTACCTTAGAAGATTTCAAGAGCAAAAGAAAACAATTACACAAACACATAAATAGAGACTAAAGACCGCATACCCAAATCTTCATAGCATAGTATCGGGATAGAGGGAAGTTAGCACGGTTATTTACACCTTTGTAGTGTGAAAATTTTAGATTATAAGAATTGACTTACTATGATGATGTTGATTTTTAACCGCTAGAATGTATAACTAATTTACAATAAAAGAAATTTGACATTTAAAAAAAATGGCCACGACCAGAGACAGATCTTGCCATGTTTGAATTGACATACTACACTGCCATGGTCGACACCTTCTTCTCTACCTGCTCACACATACTGACAACTCATTAACTTCTTCTGCACATCGAAATAATAAGCCCAAAGGAATGAAGATCCTGGGCATGCAGCACCGTGCCTTAAGAAATTAAAAAATAAGAATAGGAAGATTAAAGGGACTTTGAAATCTCCATCCTTTTAAGGGAATAGTTGATTTAATTTGTTTAATTATGGTTATTTAATAATATTAAATAAATGAGATTTTTTAAATAAAAAATTATTTGTTTATTTTAAAAAATAATATAATTATTTACTTAATATTAAATAAATATTATTAAAAAAGGATTTAAATTTATTCTTTAAAAAAAAGGGCGGCTTCGTAATTATTAGAAGGGGGTGGGGAATTGGTAGTGATGGGATGACACGTTCATCGGAGTCATCGCCATGCAGAACAGCAGCAGCAGGAAGAGGGACCTGCCGAAGGCCGTGCTGCCTAACAACGGAAGAAGACAACTCTTCAAATGCATCAGGCTACAGGCTAGCCGATAGGGTTAGCCGTCAAACTGCCACGTTTCAAATGGTTAGATGATATCAACACGTATGGCTTACGTCTTAGCCGTCTTCCACGAGGAAGGAGACCTGAACTCTTTCACTTTGCTGGTGGTGCTCAGCTATGATACTGTATTTATTTGTTGTTATTATTAATAAAAATGCTAAATATTTTACTATTTTATAACTTATTTATACTTATCTTTTGGTAATTAGGTAAAGGGTGTGTTGTTTAATTCTTCTAATTTTTTTAAATTATTATTTATAAAAAAATAAAAAAAAAATTGTAAAAAAAATTATACATCTAAAAACTTCCTATGTTTGATTGATTTATTTGGAGTATTTTTTTTAAGTTATTAGTCTCTTTTCTTGATAGTAAAAAGCAGGTCTGATTAATCGTAAAAAAAAAGTATTATTTTGGTCACAGAAACAAGTGAAGTACTTTTGTAAAGCATCACAAAGATTGAGCTTTTCCTAACATTTTATTTTGCTTTTTATATAAAAATGACATAAATATATTTTTCTTATTTAATTTCTAATTTTTAGAATTATTTCTTAAGTTAAATATTGGATACATTTTCCATAATCTTTGCCCCTTTTATGAGAAAATAAGTGTAATTCTTGTAAGATTTTTTAGATTTTTATAATTTATCTAATTCAACTGTGTTATTCATTTAAACAACTTTTTTTTTCAGAAAAAAAAAAGTGAACAACTTAATATATGGTACATATAGTAGATTTTCTTTAGTTTTAATCATTTATCAACTCAACCATAACATCTAATATTATTATAATCAAACACTAATTTCATATCTAATACTAAAATTAAATATTAAATAATAATGATAGTAAATTCTGAGCAGCATAACCATCAAATGACCTAAGTTTAAAATTCGTATAATTTAATTATCCTCTCAAAGGTTAATTTGTTATTGTGTTCATGCACATAAGAAAATTGGTAGAGATGTCTCTGTCCGTCTGATAATGTAATGATCACAGGGGTTTGGGGCTTGGCTGACTCTGAGACGTCAGATCCTTGC
Source organism: Nepenthes alata (assembly GCA_028571085.2). Taxonomy (NCBI): domain Eukaryota; kingdom Viridiplantae; phylum Streptophyta; class Magnoliopsida; order Caryophyllales; family Nepenthaceae; genus Nepenthes; species Nepenthes alata. The sequence goes on along the minus strand of JAOVVI020015437.1, from coordinate 5,313 downwards.
CATCTCCATCACTTTGTCTCGTCGTTTCATATCTGACGACACCGACTCAATTGAAACCATACGCCACCTGAAGTTTCATCAATAAGTTTAATTAGTTGAAAATCATAAAGTTATTAATATAGTTTAATAGTGCGACATACCAATATAGTACTAATAATATATTTTATAATTTTACATATTATTATCCTATATTTTAATTATTACATAATTATATATAGAAATTACTTGAACACAGAATGAAAAAATAGCTGCAAAATCATATTCCTCTTTATAGTCAGATGATGCGGTGATGCATTGCTCTCCCGATGCAACCCTTACATTATTTTTTAAATAGTTAAATTGATATAATTTAATATTTTAAATTTAATAAATATTAACATTTAAAAAATTAAAAAAAAATATTGATGAATTTGTCACTTATACATTGACTTGGATGTTGAGACCCACAATAAAAAAATTGTTCAAAAGTCATAATTTAGGAGAAGCCCCCTGGCCTAGGGTCTGAGATCACATAGCCTAGGATCATTTTCTGAAGTAAGGGCCAATCTAGCAGCCCTTCATGAAATTTGTCACAATTGATTAGTATAAACTTAACAGATATTTTAAAAATATTTATCTATAATTTTTACAATTTGTTTCAAAGTGACAACTATCGTACCTGGCACCTCCCATGATCACATCAAATAAAGAAGAAAGCCGCCAACCAACCAAGATTTCTTTATCTATCCAGATAACTTAGTGGACGATTGTCACCAATTAGGGAAGGTCGAATTGTCTGTCAACGCTATAAATACTATTTTACTATAGCAAGGGAGAAGAGATGATGCAGAATCAAGAGAGGAAAGTTCTAATCTAAGCGTGCAGACAGAATACTGATGGGAGAAAAAAAAGAAAAAGAGAGACCTGGCCTTTGGAAACGAGAAGTATTATGGACTTCTTCTTTTTTATTTTTCAAAGCCATTAGCCAATGAGTGTAGCCTTGATCTACCACTAGTCACTTTCCTACGAGTATGGGCCCTCCTTCTAAGAGGTCATTCCTTCTCCAAGTGCCAGGCCCTCTAGTCTATTTAGGAGGCGTACCCTTCATTCTATCCAAGAGCCCCTCCAGTTTATCTAGGAGGCCCTCTGGTCCGTTCAAGAGACATACCCACCAATTCTTCTAAGAGACCATCCCATTTCAGGAGGTCAGCCCACCTTTTGGGGAGTCCTCATTTCAAGAGCTCAATCCTCTGGATACACCTCTAAGCCGACTCTTAGTTGGACGTACTTCTAAGCTACATCTTAATCGGACGCACCTCAATCGGGCGTATATCTAAACTATCGATTAACCGGGTGTACCTCAAAAACACCGCTTAGATGGGCACACCTTGAAGATGCCCTTTAGACGGAAAATCTTGAAGATGCATGTAATAGCCCATATTTTAAAACATAGAAAGTCGTAATCAATTAGTCAATATAATCAATGAGTCAATAAAAATTGAAGGTTATCCGGTTAATGCCAGTTGGCCAAAAAATATAATAAGAAACATAATTCGGTCAACGCTTATTGACCAAAAAGCATGAGAGAAAAAACGTAATTTGGTCAACTCCTGTTGACTGAAAAGCCTAAAGAAAAACTTATCCGGTCAACACCAGTTGACTGGAAGGAAAAAAAAGAGACTGGAAGTGTCAAAATGAGAAAGTGCCATGAAGGCTGGCCATGTAACCCAACTTACCAGTTAACACGGTATTGACAAAATTTTAATAAGCGTAAGTTTTCAGAGACCTTGATATCTGGAGATGCTGAATTTGAAGACTTAAATTTCGGAGACCTCGATCTCCGGAGACGTTGAAGTTTAGAGGCTAGAGTTTCGGAGACCTTGATCTCCGGAGACGGTTAGGAGAGAGACTTTCGGAGACAATGAAGATAATCTTCGGAGGCAGTGAAGGGAGACAATTAAGGAGTTTTTGGAGGCCTTTCCAGATGTTTTGTTCCCGAAGACTACGGATCCGTAGGACTTGTTTTCAGAGACCATTCCGGAGACGATTTAGGAGTTTTTCCAGAGACCTTTCCGGAGGCCTTGTTTTTCAAAAACTATCCTGGAGACGATTAAGGCCTTGTTTTCCAGAGACCATAAAGAAGGCTTCCGGAGACGATGCCTAAGACGATGAATGCAGATTCCAGAGGCATCCTTAGGAGACAATCCCGGAGGAGAGTTGCAATAGAAAAAGGGAAGTGAGTTCGGTCAACTACGGGTTGACCGAAAAATATGAAGAAAAGCCAAGAAAGAGTTGACCGCTCGTTTGATTGGTGATGGCTAATTAAGGTCTGGATGACCATGTCTGAGTAGGTAACCTACTCCTAACCACCCTGTTGACCTTCTAGGAAGGCAAGGGGAAAAGCAAAAGTGGTTGACTGCCCTGCCTACTATCATCATACGAGAGGTCTATAAATACGGAACTAGAGAATTTAAGGAATCAAGAAGGGAAAGCTCTGGGCTAAGCTTTCTTGAGGAAAGAATTTCACTCCGGCTCTAAGATAGGAGATTTAGGCAAGTGTACTCACTATTTTTAAAGCTCATATTTAAAATACAAGTATATCTGACTTTGATGAATTTATAGAATATTATCAGTTTCTACGTGAAGTAATGTTATGGTAAAATGCTTTGATCACCTGTTATTTGGATATTTTACTTAATTGCATGAAGTTTTGCCATGATCATGTTTTAAAGTGTCTGGTAATTGCATGTGTAGAATGACCTCCGGTTTTTGATAAAATGACCTCCGATATTTTGATAAAAAGATCTCCGGCTTTTGTTAAAAGACCTCTAGCAGTTTGATAAAAATGATCCCCTGTTTTAAGATATTAAAAGAAAGGTTTTATGGTGTCTGGTTAATTGTATATTTGACTTTGACTCTTGAAAAACTATGATTTATGATGATCGAGTAGCTGCAGACCTTAAATGTAGCCGTTTGATTGGGTCATGACTACGGACCTTAAATGTAGCGTTATATGATTCAGAGGGTTGAGAGCTACAGACCTTAAATGTATCCGTTTGATTGGGTCATGACTACGAACTTTAAATGTAGCGTTATATGATTCAGAGGGTCATAAGCTGTAAATCTTAAATGTGGTCGTATGACGGTCGAGAGCTGCAGACCTTAAATGTAGCCGATTTTTTACGAAAATAAATTTGAAAACAGAAGTACGTTTTTGTGAATCAAATTGCATAAGAAAAATCTTGGAATATGTTTGCATCGACTCCGGTCATATTTTATGAAACTACATGTATATATATGCCTCTATTGCATTCTGTTTGTTTGTCTCACTGTTCATGACTATGCATGATTTATGCATGATTTATGCATGAGTACCTTACTGGGCTCTCTAGCTCACCCCTTCTATTTTTCAAATGACGATGATGACGAGTTTATACCGGACGAAAAAGTATGAGGTTTGATGGACTAGATAAGCAGGATAGCTGGCCGAAATTTAGGCAGTGAAGAAGAAAAATTGATGTTTCCACTTTTGATGTTTTGGGACAGATTTGTAAAATACTTTTGCTTACTAAAAGTCAATGAATATTAGTATGTTTTCGTACGCTGTTATGGTTTGAGTAATTTGTGAGTCTTAGTGGTATCTCAGTTTATTTTTGAGACATTCGTGCTCGACCAACCTCGCTTGGCCGGTTAGGAGAGAAACCCACGACCCCTGGCTGCCAACTCATGGAGTTGGGCCTTACGTGATTCTGTTCATGCGATGTAAAGTATATAAAAGAAAAAAAATTTTAAGTCCACCCTTTTTTTCAAAGTATATGGTCGGTTATGGTTGATGGGCGGCCACATGCGGTGGAATGTGGCCGATCCTTCACAATGCTCCTCTAAGTCGCTGCTCAATCGGGTACACATCTAAGACACCCTTCTATCAGGTGCACCTTGAAATCGCTCCTCGTTGAGCACACCCACCAGAGCTAAGCCCTCTAATATCACTCGCTTTTTCCCACTTACGTGTATCTACGTATTTCTCTTATATCCTTACACATTTTTATCCATTGAAAAATATTTCCAATTTGAATATTGAATGATAAATTGTTGAGTGAATCCTACTGATTCTCTAATATCTTATTCGTTTATTGTGATGCGCAGGCTCCAGGTCAAAAAGTATGGGGACCAGACTAGCTTCAATTTAACTCGACATGGAATATCATGCAGCTCCCTGACCTGTCAGATGACCCGGATTTAGGAATGCATCAAATACTATTTTTTTATTTTTATATATTTGAAATATCAATAATTAAATTTTTAATGAAATATTAGAAGAACAATAGAGAGATTATTACATCATTCCCTCTATAGTCTATGCACAAGTCCTAGTTTTTATTTGTCCCACATCTATGTTAATCATTACTAATACAGAATATAAATTGACTAATTTGTCTATATAATTCAAATAATAGTTAATTATACTAATAGGTAAAAAATGTAGGTGATTTTTTATTTATTTTATAAATTATGATACTTGATGTGTACCTAATCATTCAAATAAAATCGAATTAGTCATTTAAATTTTATATATGAATTCTACATATCATAATAATTTAGAAAATGTCAAAGAATATGGGAGTCACTTTTTAAAATATCCCATAACATTCAAATCAAACATTTTTTAAGAAAATAAAATATTATTAGATGCTAAGATTAGAAAAAGAGTAAGAAATGAAGAATTTGACTATGTAATTTTCATGATCAAAAGTATGTGAAAGATTAAAATTCTTTACTTACTATTTTTATGACTGATTAAGATTTGGTCTCATTGTTTGATGAAAATAGGTGTATTAATAGTCTTATTATCAATCAACATACCCATCCTGAAGAGACATATTGAGTATTAGTTGATGAGCTATGTAGGTTGGCAACTGAATATTCTAAATTTAATATTTGTCCATTTGACGCATTAATTGTTTATTTATTTTGATAATTTATTCCTCAATTTATATAATCATTTATTAAGATTAATCATTTAAATTTATAAATTGAGTAATTATTTGATATCTCAATCTTTTATATTACCAATAGATAGTTATTTTGATGTTTAATAGTTTGATTAGATTGTCTTTTGTTTTAGGCCTAACAACTCAGTAGACTTATATTCCCTCATTGGTTTATAATTTGTGGGCTCCACATAGCAATAGGTCAACTTGATCTCATAGTCCCTATTGCTCAAAGGTTAAATTCTGAGTTTTGATTATATTAAATCGAAAATTCAAGTGGTGTGATAACTAGATCATGAGTTGATCTAATAATAGAGAATGCGGCCAAGTTACGCAAGATTGA
>JAOVVI020015436.1:0-11184 GCA_028571085.2 Nepenthes alata | reverse complement strand
CCTGGTTTCTGCTTGATATGGGAGAGATGCCACGACTGCTTCTCTTCCCGTCGGCTCGAAGCGTACTGAGCAAGGAAGAGATCCGTGAGGTCACAGAAACTGCCGATAGTGCCTGAAGGGAGATGATGGAACTAGATTCTGGCATCTCCTTTCAGGGTGAGTGGAAAACAGTGGCACATTACTGAGTCATCCAACCCTTATAGACTCAGATGGGTGCGGAAGTGATCCAGGTGGTCAACCGGATCATTGCTCCCATCGTACGAGTCAAGGGATGGCATCTTGAACTTCGTGGGGATTGGACGGTTCAGGATCTCCGCAGTGAAAGGAGATCTATCTAAATCAACGGCGTGCTCCTCGTTTTGGAACACACGATTCTAGATTTTATCCACTCGCGGATCTGCGTGAGCGGCGTTTGCTGATCTTTTAGAGTTGAGGAAAGTCCTCAACTCCGTCTTCTCTCCGGAGGGTCCAGCAACCGGTTGCCTATTGCCTCCAACAGATCTAGCATTCCTGGAGGCTCGCTCCTGGATTGTGTTGTTGTCTTATGCCCGAGAGTATCACAGATTTCTTCTTTCTGAGCTTTCTCTCGGGGACGTGCTCCCGGAGCGTTCTTCTGGCCCGTTTTGGCCAGGAATGCGGGAGGACGCTGGAGCCAAATTATCTCTAATTTTTTGGGGCCTTTTGGCCGGCATCTTTTTCCTCTAGCCACCTCTTCTGGTGGCCGGTGCGGGGATGGTTGCTGGAGGAGCCATCTGCATTCTCTGCTCGTTCTGAGAGTAGAGCACCTGGAGCAGACGCGTGTTGGCCTGCATCTACTCTATTAGTTGTTGAAAGTAGGGCGGTGGAACTACACCCGTAGCCCCGTTACCATGGTACCAGCAGCGTGGTCTTGGTTGGGGTTGGCAGCATCTCTAGCGGGATCGCTATCTTGGGCTCTCGTGTTCACCATTGCAGAATCAGGAGGTGAAGAGAGCGCTGTAGAGATTAGTGGTTGGCTTTTATAAGCGCTTTCCACAGACGACGCCAATGATGCATACATAGATTCAAACTTTGAACGGATTCGGATTCGTCTGGATGGTTGAATCTGTTCCGTTCCCTGAGCGCGAATCCTGCACACCACTAAAAAGCACAGGAGGTCAACGTGTCGGTGGAAAGTTGTCCCACCAAAAATACTCCGACACTCAAGTCAGTAAATCGCCTTCGATGATCGAACAGTAGTAGAAAGTTGAGAAAGGAGAGCAAAGGGGAGAGTGTGTGGATGTCCACATGAAAGAGAGGCGAAAGCCGTCGTCTTGAATCTGGACGGTGGGTGGCAGTGAACGGCTGTCAGAAAATTGTTGTTGCCTTAGATTTTTTCTGGAGATCTCAGCAGAGAGATGAAGGTCCAAGATTGTTGGGAGCTTGATCCAGAAAGTAATTGGGAGCGTATGCGTTTGTCTATGTGATTGAAAGCGTTAGTGAGCATGAAAGAGAGCATGCCTTGAATGGCGATTCAGGGGCTTCTTTTATGGTTGAGAGGGTGATTTTCCTTCTTTGGAAGGAATGATCCCCTCTGTCCACCTTGGCTGGCTTCCCTTCTACAGTAGATGCCGGTTGCCAAGCTGGTCGTGATAGTTTTCTTCTGAGGCGGTCAACAGCTTTTCAAATCGATCACCTTACTTCTGAGTATATTACCGTTGGAGTGCCCCAGTTGGCAAGGAATTGGGAAAATATGGCGCCTTCCTTATGTGAAGGGCGCCAGTTTTGTCAATGTATTTTTTGGGTGCCAACTGGGATCGTGGAAAATCCCAGGGAAAGCGTCGTTGGCCGCTTGATGAGTCGTGGGCCTGAACGGATCAGGCCCATCACTGTAGAACGCGGACGATAAACGTTTGAGTTGATTGTCTGCGTGAGTGTGGGCTGCCTTTGTGGAGAATGCTGGGAGAGTCGTTGTTAGCCGCCTGATGGGCTGTGGGCTTGAATGGAATAGGCCAATTACTATAGAAAAGCCTTTACGGGTCCAACGCTTAAAATGCAAACGGTCAACGTTTGAGTTGACCGTCTGCAAGCGAGTTGGCCGCCCGGACGGTCAACGCTAGCGTTGACTGTTCTGGGCTTTTCAGCTACTGGGCTTGTTTTCCAACTGGACCGTTAGAGGGTTGACCGTCCTTCCTAGGCTTCCGTTGACTTTTGTGGGCCAACCCATTTTTGGTATACCCATCAGTGTTGATTGAAAACATAACGAAGTTGAAAATACTAAAATTAAATTATTGATATATAAATATATATAGTGATACGTAAATGAAAAAATAAAAATAAAAATAATTCGACGAAGGGAGAATAGGAAGGAAAAGAGAGGAAAGGAAAGGAATTGAGAAAGAAAAAGAAGGGAAGGGAAAGAAGGAAAGGAGAGAAAGAGGAAAGGTGTGGATGGGCGGCGACAAAAAAGGAAGGGAATCAGTCCTCACATGGAAACCCTACAAAAACCCTAGATCCACCCTTTATTATATAATGAGATGGTTGGGCTAGGAGAGGGGGAGGATGAACCGAAGAGGAAGAACGCACTGAAGCAGAGCCATCACCGTCAATCATGAAATCAAGGCAAGTGAAATTCCTATCTCTTAAAATAAATTCTTCCTTTCTCCTTGTTGATGATATTCCCTTGCTTGCTTGCCGTGATTTCATGAAAATCGATTGTGTTCTAGGTTGAGGAGTTGGAAATGGGAGAATAGAGCCTACGATTTGATTGGTGAAATTCTCAAATTGTAAGGGTTCTAGGTTAAATTGAGGCATGCTAAATTGATCAATGGAGTTGTGAAGTAATTGTTTTACATGTTATACCTCCTGATTTTGGGGATTTGGCGCTGCCATGGGAAACAGAGCACCGTGCTCTGTTTCCGTCTTTCTAGCCGGGTCCAATGACCCGAAGGTAGTGATATAAATTTAGCTTTATGACTTTGCAAGTAAATTCTTCCATTTTCTTGGTTGGTAATTATTTTCTTGTTATATACTTTGATTTTGTTTGATTTAGTCGTATTTTTTTGATTGGAACCAGAAAATGGGGAAAATAGAGCAATGGCTTTGATCCGACATTTTAGGGTTTCACGGTGGGTAAACAGAGCCACAAAATGAAAACTGAAAAATGGGGAGTATGCGATGTGTATAAATCTGATGTGCGTAAGTGTGGGGGTGTATTGCTCATGTAGGTAGTATGCAATGCGATGGGGTTGAGAGAGGGAGTCGTGTGGTGAGCTGGCGGTGAGAAGATGGTGCCGCTGCTGTCGCCATGCTGTGAGCCAGCAGTGAGGAGACAGTGGTGTTGCCATGCGCCGCAGTATCCAAATGTATAGGGGTGTATATACACCCAGCAGTGCGAGTAAGTATATATGTATATATTATATATATATAATTGTATATACATATATGCATTTGTATATATTTTTGAAAGTAATGTATATATATACTCATTGAAATTGTTAATTGATTGAGGAGAAAGTCATTAGTAATTATTATTTCGATTGTATTTTTGTGATATTAATCGGGATAGTTAACTAAGATGAAAATCATGAGTTAGTTCAATAACGACAAAATTGAGGATATTTTGTGACATTAGAAGTGAGATTTGATATGTTAGGAGGGTCGATTATGATCGAGTATAGTATAAAATATATATATATATGGTCGGCCGAATTTCCTAAATTTTCTTGGATTTTTTCCTGTTATTGTGGTGATTGATATTTGCGTTGACTTTAACCACGTGTGTATATTTTATTGATACTTTATGGATAAGTAAAGGAGAGTATATGAAAACTCTACGGTATCCGGATGAATGGGAGTCTGTGGGACTATAGAGTGGTATATACTTTTTCAATATCTATTCTATTCTGGAGATTGAGGTCGTTAATCTTAATGAGGGATGCTTATAATCTAGTGACCACCATAGATAATAATATTAGGGATATCATTGGTGAGCGGTATCATAGATGATATGAGCATGCTACGGGTACAACCTTTGAAAGAATTATAGGGGTAGTGAGGATACCATGGATACCGGATAATCTCATGGTACTCACCCAACCATTGTGGGTACAAATATGCAATTTTTGGTCTACTATGGTAAAATAAGATCTAGGAAGATTCTTGTTATATCGTATAGTTGTGATATCAGATTGGGCTAATAATCAGATTCTTGTTATCTTCTACAATTGGTCGAGGTCGTTGCTATTGAGGAGCGATACTTATAGCCTAGTAACCATCGTAGAGGATGATATCAAGGATATCATTGATGAGGAGTATTAGAGATTATATGAACATATTATGAGTACAGCCTCTAGGAGGATTATTGGGGTAGTGGGGATACGATAGATACCGAGTAACCTCATGGTACTCACCCAACCGTTAGGGGTATAAATACGTGACCTTTGGTTCACTATGGCAGAACAAGGTCATGAAAATTATTGTTATTTCGTATAATTGTGACATCGTATTAAACTAGTGATTGGATTTGATGAAATCCATGTTGCATTTTGAATGTCCAGTCGTTCATATGACTTTTTGGTTGTGGACTCGACTTGTTGAGTCTAGGATAGGGGTGGGTACATTACCTGCTATTATTAATTTTATACATCTGTTTCTATTATCTGGAATGTTTACTTGTACTCCTCTATTATTGATTATTTTTACTTGTTAGGCATTCGATTCACTCTTGTATTTCATTGGCTTTAGAGTAGATAGGTGGACATAAGGATAAAAGAGATCGTGTGTTATCGTCTAGTCATTAGACAAAGGTGATCTCAGAGATTGAAACTTCCATTATTAAGATTTGAGATTTTTTGTTGGTTCATTAATTTTTTGACATTTATCGGATTTTTATTTACGAGGAGTTGATATTATGGACATCATTCTTTTTATTTTAAATAATTTATTATTGGTATTATGGATGTTCATTTAATGATACAATTATGACGATCATTTATGATATACTAAATTTTAGTGATGCAATGATTTTGAGGACATTCAAATTATTTGATGTTATAATCTATGATGTGTAATTGATAATTTTGGATGATTTAAAATTTTTACTTGAACAGTCTAGATCGGGTTCGGGGATTTGAGCTCGGGTTGTTACACTACCACTAACACCGACGCCTCTGTCGGTTGCCGATGACAATCTTGTGCTCAATTTCTCCTGCTGTGCGTAGCCATTGCACGCCGCTGCCTCCGCTCGCCACTGCCGACCACCTGTGCGCTGCCTTCTTTCCCCGCTCCCATCTCCTTCCTCTCCTCTTTCTGCCTCCTTCTTTCCTTCCTTCTTTGTGCGCTTAAACCCTCTCTCTCTTCATCGCGGCTCAACCTATTTTCCTACGATTCAACCGATTACTCCCAAAATCGACACATGCAACCCCAAAATTTGCATCCACAAGGAGAATGGATGGGTATACTTACCTTGATTTCTCGTTTCTCTTCTCACGACGGCGATGATGGTTTCTCCTTCGACCCACGCGGCCGCTCCTTTGCCACGCCACCCATCGACGCACCACCTCCTCTTCTTTCTTCTTCTTTTCTTCTCTTCTTCCTCCCCTCTTCTTCTCCTCCTTCCCCGAGCACGAAACCCTCTCCCCCCTCTCTCTCTTTTCCCTTCTTCTTCCCTGTTTCTTTTCTCTCTCCTCGATACCCTTTTCCTTTATTATTATTATTATTATTATTATTATTGCTATTATTATTATATATATATTTTTTATTTTAAAATTTACATTGATATTCGGGTAATAACATGGGCGCACATCGGGTACCGATTCAATTAATCTAAATATTTTCTAAAATTTTATAATATTTAATAAATTTTACTACGCCCAAATTATCCAAAATCATAATTAATATTAAAATAATTCAAACAGGATTTGGGATATTACATTCTCCCCTTCTTACAAAAATTTCATCCTCAAAATTTAATCATTTCAATCTTTACCTTAATTATCAAATAATGAGGGTATTCTTTCAAACTTTATCTTCGATCTTCTCAATAGATTTTCTCGATCAAATGATTTCTCCAAAAAATTGATATTCAGCACCTGATCTTTTCTATCTTAAATTTGGAATCACGATCAAGAAAATAAATAAAATCGTCCGAAAAATTTTTCGATCACTTCCTGAACGCTTTAAACCCAAAGTCACCATGATCGAGAAAAGTAAAGATTTTGACAAAATAAAAATTGAAGAATTGATAGGATCTTTTCAAACCTATAAATACACACTTTCACAATCAAAGAGTAATAAATACATTGCTCTAAAATTAGTTAGAGAAGAAAGAGACAGTTACTCCAATGAGGAGTCATGTAGTGACGAAGATTGTGCCTTATTTGTAAAGAATTTTAAAAAATCGTCGAAGAAAAATAAAATCTCATCCGACCCATAAAATATAAAATTAAAAATATCTCCCTCATAAGTGACAAGAAAGATAGACGCCAAATCAAAGAATCCAAATCGAAAAACACCTAAACAGTGCAATGCTATGAGTGTCAAGGTTTTGAACATATTGGAGTCGAATGCCCAAATTAGATATGCCAACAAGGTCAAAACTTGAAAGCTAATGCTACCTTAAGTGATAATGAAGAGGATCCGAACAAAAGATATTTTGAAGAATGCCAAGCAAAATATATAGTTTTCATGACTTCGGTGTGTAAAAGTAATGATAATTTAGAAGAACTTTTGGATCAAACTGATGAATTTGAAAATGAGTGAGAAGCCCATTACTATGACATTCAGAACGTATATGATAAATTATTTAAGAAATCTTTAAATATCAAGAAAACTAACACGTCCTTGAAATATAAGCTAACAGAATTAGATCAATAAAAACTCAGTCTTAAATCTGAGTTAAACACAAAAAAAATAAGAAAATTAAGAAAATGAATAGTATTTTTGCTGAAATGATCAAGACCCTTGAATCGGACTTTGAATCTGCGCACAATGATTTGACACTACTTTTAAATGGGCTCGACCAATTAGACCGTTTGCTCAGTCTAGGAAAAGTCAGCAGCAACAAATCGGGATTAAAATATTCAAAAAATTCCTTAAACAGTACTAGTAACTCAAAGGCTGTCTTTATCCAAACTACTTCTATTCCAAGACAAAGTAGTGCATCTTTCATCCCCATGGAACAAATGTCAAGAGGGTTTTTAAAGATGTGTACTAATACACAAAATGTGCGAACCTTAAATAGTACAAACCACAATGTTTTAAATTGCATTAAGAAGCAAGGCCTGAGCACTTCAAAATTTACCTAATTTGTCCCAACTTGTCATAGATGTGGAAAAATTGGTCATATTTACCTTAATACTATACAACCAATTTTTGAAACACCTTTAGGCAAAATCTAGAGATGGAGACTTTCGTCAACCATATCAAACATCTAAATGATTAAGTGTTTGATTTAAATAAAATTATTAAATTTGGTAAGAAAATCTAAATCAAGAAAATCCTCGCCTCTCTTCTCTCTTTCTTTCTCTGCAGATTTTCTCGCCCTCTACCTCCTATCTCTTCCAAAATCCTCCAAATTCGTATCACCACTCCTCGATCTTAGGCATTTCTCCAGGCAACCCCCTCTTGTCCTTGTTTTTTGTTTGTTTCTTCAGCTCCATTCCGCCATTGATGGCAACGGCACTGTTCACGGTCGGATTTTGATCGTCCTCCATGACTACATGCGTTTCTCCTCCTATTTTTTCATGGTTTCTCAAATTGCGGCCGGATTCGCCGTGTTTTTGCAAGATTCGCCTCATGTCTTCACATCTCGCTGATTCATGCGAATCTAGAGATTTCCATGTTGCCCAATTTCCATTTTCTTGTTGTGAGTTGTCAAATTTCTTATGGTTTGCCAAAAAAAGGCGCAGAAGAATTTGGCAAAGCTGGTGCCAGTTTCTTCTCTCTTGGGGTAATTGTCATTCTCACTCGGATTTATTGTCATGTTTGTAATGCTGCACCATAAAAAAAAATAAAAAAAAATAAAATAACAACAACTAAAAGGGGAGGCTGGTGTAGTTGTTGGGATATTTCTTGAAGTCCTTTTTATTTTATAAATTTTAGATGTTGGCTCCGTAAAAATCTCTTGCTCACAAATCTGATGGGAAGCGTCACCGACCGAGTAGACTCTTTGCTGCTAATTGATTTATTACTGCTGAGGCTAAAGCCATCTTCAACTCTCATATGTCCTAATAGCAACTTTCCTTCAAACGGAAAGTTAACCTTGCTTCCCTAGACCGGTCCATTTCTTTTGTATTACGGACTGCCAATGGGAGTTAGTTCTTACCAATTTCCTTGCACCTTCCGCCCTTTTAGTTCAAAAATTTTATTTTAATATTCATGATTATCATCCTCGTTCATTTTTCACTTTTTTACAGGAGCATTACCTCCGGATTACCCCGAACGTAATCACACAGATTCTCAATCTTCCTCGAGTGGAAAATTCTGACTACCCTTTCAACTCGTGTTCCATGCCCCACCCTAATGAAATCACCTCTTTCCTTCATGGCTCTCTCATAGAATGGAATGGGCAGTTCTTCAAAACCAAACATCTCTCTCATAGGAGGATGGGTGTGAGTCAAATTATACTTACAAATATTTTTTTGGTAACTCACTTTTTCTCCATCTCTCTTGATAAGGCTTTATTTTTCTATACTCTTTTGAGTGGGCAGACCACTGACCTATCATCTCACATCTGTTCTCACATCCCCAATCATTTTGAGCCCAAAAAGGATGACAACTTTCCCCATGGTTATCTGATTTAGCAACTGATTGAGGGTTTAGGAGGATGGTTGTGAGTCAGATTATACTCACAAATATTATTTCGGTAATTCACTTATTCTCAATCCCCCTTGATAAATCTTTATTTCTTTATACTCTCTTGAGTGGGTGGACCATTAACATGTCATCCCACTTTTGTTCTCACATCCTCACTCATTTTGAGTTCAAAAAGGATGACAACCCTTCTTATGGTTGACTGATTCGGCGGCTGATTGAGGGTTTAGATCTCTCATTTTCTGATCCTTCACATCTACCACTTGTGTAGCCTATTACCTCCACTACATTTGTCCAAAGTTGATCGCATACTCATCGCTTCTCCCTGAATCTTGATGAGCCTCTTGATGAACCCCTTCCTGAGGTGCTGCCTTCCCTTATCGAGGGTGGCCGATCTTGCTCTGCCTCGTCCTACCTTGACCCATCGTGTCCTGGTCCGTCCGCTCCTCCCTGGCACTCCACATCTTCCTCCTCTGCACTAATGGCCAGATTTTTTGGCTTTTTGATCAGTTTGAGCGATTCTACTATTCTCAGGAGTGCCTCTATGCTTCACAAACTCTACTACAGTCCAATCTTCTTGCTGGCTTTGAGCGCCTTAATTCTCGTCTGGCTATTCAGGAGGATGAGCTTGTTCATTTGCGGCAGCAATTTGTTTGTCATTCTTCAGCTCGGCCGTCTTCCGATGATTCTTCCGACTCAAAGTAATGCTTCCTGTTTGGCTCTTCGTGACAAAAAGGGGGAGATGCCATTATTAGGGGGACCGGCACTTTTGCTTAGGGGATTGTTTTGTTCATGGGGAGCATTGTTTTTTGCTTAAGGGAAACTTGTGTCTAGTTGCTTTGTTATGGGGAGACTTGTGTACTATTACTTCATTATTTTTGATAGGGGAGACTTGTGATTCATATTAACTGCTCTTGTATTTGCTTCTGTTATATGCTTATGGATCATGTTATCTGATGCATGTTCTTGTGACTTTCATTGTTATATATTTGTGTTCTATGCTTTTATCCATCACTGTACTAACAATGGTTGATCAGGCACAACAGCTATAATCTTGGCACGACAGCTCTTTTGCATTTGTTCATGTATTTTTTTATATTGTATCTGGTATCCACTAAGTGTATCTTTTTATTTGCATGGTTTCTATCTCGTTGGTGTCTGAACTTGTAATTCTCTTATATTTTTTGATTTACCTTTCGGATGAGGTTTTGTTATGAAATTGCCAAAGGGGGAGATTATTAGGGTCATTTATATGATGACATATTTCATGACCGTGTCTGATCTATTATTTATAACGACCCGTATTAGTCTAAAAATCTATGTCAACATATATCAGTTAATGTCTTTTCCCAAGGACATTCGCCTATTGCACACCTATATGAGCTTGAGCCCCATTTCTACTACCACGATGCTTGGTACACATCCAATTTTCAGTACGATGGTGCCCGCCACGAGCTCGAGCAGCGCTCGAGCTCCGTTTCCAGTGAGCAGGTGCCTGATACTAGCCCTCCTTGTACTCGAGCACCAAAACCAGTAGACTTGCACTCGAAACTCGCTCGAGCCTCGCTTGAGTACCGGGGAGGTATTGCATGGAATCCAAAGGGCGCCCGCCGTGCACTTGAGAAGCGCTCGAGCTCCACAACGTGCATTTCTCCAAGGGTCACATTTTTTTACCTAGGTTTTATAGCCTCCCTATATATTTTCATCTTATTTCATTTACCCTAACCTTTTACTTGAGCATTTAACAGCCGTTTCAAAGAGAACTTTAATTTTTTATGATTTTACATTACTCCACTTGAGAAAATGAAAGTTCTACACTTGTGCTCTCTTGCCAAGGTTTTTCTCACCACCGTTGCTTTACCCCTTACACCTCTTCCTACCTGTTTACCTTCGTTGGCAATGTCAGTGGCGTAAAAATTGGGTTCCAGTAGTGTGCGACAATTCAACCAATTCATTAGGAAAGATTGACGTGAAGACTGAAAAGCATCCGATTTTAATGTTGTGGATAAATCCAAGGAGTTCATCGATAGAGATCACAAGATAGGAATAAGTCCACTAGATTAACACGTCTGTACCACCTAATTTATTAGTTAATTTTCATAGCACATATATTTTC
This sequence comes from Nepenthes alata, assembly GCA_028571085.2. NCBI lineage: Eukaryota > Viridiplantae > Streptophyta > Magnoliopsida > Caryophyllales > Nepenthaceae > Nepenthes > Nepenthes alata. The sequence continues at coordinate 296 of JAOVVI020015436.1, read as the reverse complement.
TGACCGTTGAAATTTTGAGGGTTTTACTTGATAGCCGTGGTTTTTACGGTTTTCTTTCGTCACAAAAAATTGAGCTTTTGTTATTATTACTTTCGTTATTTGCTGTTCACATCTAAATTAAAATCTATTTTAGGTGTATTATATATTTTATTATTTTCATTTTGTAAATTTACTGAGAAGTCAAAACATTACTGAAAAAGTACTCTTTGTGCTAACGTGATACAAATAAGTTTTGACCCCGATAAATATAGCGGAAGTAATAAATAATAAATATTCAATACACGTAAAAAATATTT
>JAOVVI020015435.1:0-11184 GCA_028571085.2 Nepenthes alata | reverse complement strand
ATGCCTATTATAAAATTTCACCGAGGATCAGTTCCACTTCATTTTTAAACGATGGAACAGATAAGGAGAGAGAAATACAGAGAGAGAAAGGTCAAAGGAGAGAGAGAAAAGAGAGGAAGCTTATGGGAAGCCTGATTCAAGATATTTAGAGTAAATTTTGATAAATCAAGTTGAGACGAGTGCACATTTAGCTCTCTTTTTTCTCTATTATGATTTATTTTTATTTTTATTTTTTGATTATTATTGTCTTAATACTTATCCAAACAAATATTTTAAAGTAAAAGTACGAAAAATCAGCATATTTGTCAGTTACCATGATTTTACAGTAACATTTATCAATAACTCACGTCTAATTATCTATATCGTAATTATGGGTATTTGTTTAGAGTTCTCTTCATATTTAAAAGTATAAAAATAATTCCTACGTATTTGTGTTTTATAGTTATAAATTTTCAAGTATTTTACGCTATTTTGTACATGCTAAAAAATATACTATATATTTAATTATATGATACATGCTTATTAAATTTGCATTAAAAATTTTAAATTTTTACTGCATGATTTTCTATTAAAATTTTATGTTTATGAATTGATATGATAAAATTATATATGACATTATGAAAAGAAAGAATGGACTTTGTAATTCTATTAATAAAAATATGAACTATTTTTCGAAAGGGTAAGAACTAAAAATCAAGAAGTAAAGTTCATAATTTTTTTAAATTATGAAGTTAAAAAATTAGACCAAGAATTAATTAACAAATAATATATTTTGACATACCTTAATATATTATAGTGAAAAATTATTGTCTAATAAATAAATACCATAATACGATTTTGACCCCATTTACAGGGAGATAATATATTGATGGCCTACCTTTGGGTCTTTGAATAAGAGGTTAGGCATTTTATTGTGTGAAAAAAATATAATTTGGGTTTCCATCGACTGCTCCTTTTGCTGATAAGGCCTATTCGTCATGGCCCCTAAAGATAAGTAAATTTTCAGTATATTTTGACAGATAAGAATAAGAAATAACAAGAAGCATGATTTGATGGCTAATAGTAAGAAAAAAATAAGATAAGGAATCAGGAGGTTGCATTCATAATTATATTATTTCATTCTATACGATTCATACCTCCTACAATATTATTTTATGATTTAGTATATATATATATGTTCTTTGTTATATATAGTGCCTTATTGAACATTTGGGTCACTCCTTACTATTTTACTAACCTTTTAGATAATTCACACAAGTTTTTATCTAATGAGTAGAAATGAAGATATCGTTTAGACCTCTAGAACTATTATTTTTGCTAACATAATGATTTTTGGATAGTATGTACTGTATTAGTTGTTAGATCTAGTTTGATTTCAGTTACAAAATGTGATGAAATTGATGTGGAGTTTCGGACAATTTTGATACTTAGGATGATATTATATAGTTTAGTATCAATTGTATATTAATTATGTATGACAATTGGTTTATATAATGAACTGTAACAATTTAAGTTTTAGATGGATAAATTTTATGTATGTTTATTATTTTTGTAGATTAGTATATGTTTGATTTGATAGGAATCTTTTCTTAATAAAAAGATGACATCATATTATTGGATTAACATCAGTGTCGTCAATGAGGTGGCGATATATTTGAATCTTGTGAGTACTGTGTTGATGTTTATGTATATGCAATTGTAGTATTGACAAGAAATATTCACGTCCAATGTGTTAATGATTTATTTATTGATAAAACTTATAATTAAAAGATAATAAGTTATAATTATGATTAATAAAGGATTTTAGAATGTGGTCCGTCATACTTATTCAGAGAGAGTATCATATTAAGTTCTTGAGAGACTTGTAGTAAAGCCCTGGGGGTGCCTATAACAGCAAGATAGAACCACAAGAATAACTATGCAATCGGGTAGTGACTAGAGTTGTAAACATGATATTGATGGGGCCACCTAGAAGTAAATCTCCGGGCCACCTTGAGAAAACTTCCAACAATAAAAAACAGAGGCCGGGAATAAAGAATGGTATCATTAGTTTTAATAACAATGATATAACTCGTATAGTAACCCCGTCTTCGAACCCTCTTGTTATATCTGCACTCGTTTCAAACGATATCATTGATTACTAATTGAAATGAGTTTTCATTGATAATGAAAGTTTTCAAAATTTGCTTAACCTTGAAATCTATTTTAAGCTTGGATTGAAGAAATGCCAAATGAGGTCAGCCGAGGATCCCTTATACGGGTTAGATAATGAACCCATACTGGTCCAAGGTACCATTTAGTTGAAAGTCACAGTAGGAATACACCCCAACACAGCCTTTTTAATACTAACATTTGTAGTAGTGGACTTACCTTCAATCTACCATGTAAGATTAGTGTTACCTTGCTTGGTGGCGTTTGGAACAGTAACGTTAATCTCATATTTAAAGATGAAATTCATAACATCATGTGGAGTCAGAGAGATCCTAGGTGACCAAGTCACTAGCCAAACCTACTACTTAGTTCAAATAAATTAGACAGTTTCAAATCAACTGATTGAGGAATTCGATCTCCGAGATGAAGCAACCCAACAGCAAAGTCAATCTAGTGAGTCAACTGACCGAATCCCATTGGATCCGAATGAGCCCAAGAAATGAGTGCATATCGAAGGTTCTCTCCTAGATCAACTGCCTGGGTAGCTGATGACTTTTCTTCAGCAAAATTTAGATGTGTTTGCAAGGACAGTAGTTGATATGTTAGGAATTCTGACCTAGGTAATAGTCCATAGGTTGTGCCTTGATATTGGACGCAAACTAAACATGCAAAATTAAAGGAACCACTTCATAGAGAAACTCATCGTCATGATAAAGGAAGTTAAAAGTTTCTTGACGCAGACTTTATAAGGGAAGCTTAATACCCAAATTAGTTGTCAAATGTAGTAATTTTAATACATTAATTTTATTGACAGATATGCATCAATTTTACTGATGTGAATCAAACATATCCAAAAGATAACTTTTTGCTATCAATAATTAATTTGTTTGTAGACTCAATATTTTGGTATGAGTTATTAAACTTTATGGACACCTATTCAAGGTACAATCAAATCCGAATTATCTTAAGGATGAAGAGCTCACCTCCTTCATAATTGACTAGGGGATATATTGTTATAAAGGCATGCACTTCAGTCTAAAAAACACGGGAGTGACATATCAAAGGTTGGTAAATAAGATGTTCGGAGCACAAATAGGAAAGAATATGGAAGTATATGTGAATGACATACTTGTCAAAAGCACATTAGCCAATGACTATATTTGCGACCTAGGTGAAACTTTTTGGTTGCTTTGAATTCACCAAATAAAGTTAAATCCAACAAAGTACATATTCAGAATAATTACTAGAAAGTTCTTTGGTTTATAGTGTCTTATCGGGGATTTAAGACGAACCTCGAGAAAATAAAGCAATTCTTCCTCAAATTGTAAAGAAAGTACAAAGATTAATCGAAAAACTTGTGGCACTCCCTTGATTCCTAGCAAAATCTGCAAAAGAAATACCTTCTATTCTTTAAGACTTTGAAAAGAACCAAGACAAGCGGCTTCTAGTGGATGAAAGGCTATAAGTTAGCTTTCTAATAACTAAAGGAATACTTCGCCAGCCCTCTACTCATATCCTCTCTAAAAGAAGGTGAAGAATTATACCTTTATTTAGCCATTTTTTAAGCTCATAAGATCATTGTCCTAACTAACCAACCATTAAAAGGTATTCCACAGAGACCTAAAGTGTCAGGACGATTAATTAAATGGATTATGAAATTGGATGAATTTGATATAGAATTCTGTGCGTGACCGATCATAAAGGGCAGGTCATTGCAGATTTTATAATCGAAATGACAACCCCAATTCTAAGTGATCTCGAGAAGTATGAAGACCCCCTTTAACATGAAGAGGCGTCAATGTGGATCTTACACATAGATGAGTCATCTTCTTAGTTAGGGAACGAAACTAGTGTGGTGCTGAGAATTTTGAATGGGTTAAAGATAAAATACTTGATGACACACAGATTTCCTGCCACTAATAATGTCTTAGAGTATGAAGCCTTCTTAGCCAGGCTCATACTAGCAAAGGAACTCATAGCAAAAAGCCTAATCGTTCACAATGATTCAGAGCTAATCATCAACCACGTGATCAGGAACTTTGAGGCATCCAGTCCATCCTTCGTAAAATGTCTTGTTAGACTAAAGAGCCTGATCGAGTCATTCGATAAAGTGAAAGTACGTCACATTCTGGGGGAAAACATTTGTAAGACAGATTAGCTGGAAAAAGCAGTAGCGTTTGGGAACCTTGAGTAATATTCCAGAGAGATGAGGGAAATCCTTACGATCCCAAGAATGGATATCCAAGAAGAAGAGATATTCCAGATTTTAGATGACGATACCTAGATAACTCTATACAAAAGGTATCTTGGAGAAGGCTTTCTGTCAAAAAATCCAAAAGAAGCTGGATGCATAAAAAGGATAGTGAGGTGGTACACCCTTATGAACAATAAACTGTACTGAATAGGGTAATCCATCCCATACTGGCGGTGTTTGATACCAATCGAAACTAACTATGCACTGAGTAAAGTACACCTTGAAATTTATAGGTCACATATAAGAGGTAAAACCCTGGCATTCAAAGTTATGTGATAGGGCTACTACTAGCCTACGATGAAGAATGACGTTATGGAGTTCATCAAAAAATGTCAAAATTGTCATATTTACGACAACGTCTCTCGTCAGCCGTACACAAAACTCTAAACCCTACAGTCACCATAATCGTTCGCTCAGTAGGGGTTTAACATTTTAGGCCAACTACCCATTGTAGTAGGACAAAAATAGTTCGTTATAACTACCAAAGACTACTTCACGAAATAGGTAGAGGCTTCCCCACTAGCTAGGATCATTAAGCGAAATGTAATCGAGTTCATTCGACAGAATATTATTTACAGGTTTGGGATTATTGAGGTCATAATGACCAACAGTGAAACTCAATTAACCAAAAAGAGGTTGACCAAGTATTGCGTGAGTTTGGGAATCAAGTTAGTTCATACATCTATTGCCTATCCACATACGAATGGAAAGTGAAAGTAACAAATTGAACCTCGCTATATGGGTTGAAAATGAAGTTAGAAAACACAAGGTGCTCCTAGGTAGATGAACTATTCTCTGTACCATAGTTCTACCAGACAACTCCTAGAGAACCAACATGAGAAACACCATTCAAATTGTGTTATAGGATAGAGGCGGTCATTCCGGTAGAAAATGGACTATTTAGCCTCTAAGTCAAAAACTTCGACTCACAAAGTAATTTCAACTCTTGAGATGACATCTCGATCTGTTCAAAGAAGTTTGAGATACAGCAAAACTGTAGACGATGGCATACCAGTAATGAGCCACTCGATACTGTAACGAGAAAGTGAAGGCTTGCTAATTTAAGGTAGGAGACCAAGTTTTGAGGAATATAGAGACTACTGGTAAGATTGTTATCAAGAACAAACTCTCCCCTAACTAAGAGGAACCATTTTTAGTCTCAGTTATTCTCCAAAATGGTGCACATAAATTGCACACTCAAAATAGAAAACTAGTCTCAAGGATATGGAATGCTCTCCACTTTAAAAAATATTATTAGTAAATTTGCATGAGATAAAGGTAAATTTTGTGCACAACATATGGGGTATTTGTATGATATATTTAATCATGTTAATAACATAAGTTTGCAACAAATTTGTTACATTAATTATACATTTGTGTGCTTGCATGTCATTTTATGAATATAAGCGATCATGAATGACCCTAAGTCGAGTGAAACTCTTACCTATTAAAATGAGCTTTTAAAAGATAAGTTACAGTGTTGGTTAAAGCAACCAAGTGATCCAAAAGATGGTTGGATACCAACTATTGTATAAAGGCTTGGGGGATTTGAAGATCAAAGTCCAACCTCTTTTTGAGAGGTCGAATTAAATATTTAAAAAAGAAAACTTAGGGAGCTTTTCCAATATGAGTGCTAAGACATCCTCCCATTAGCAACATAAATAAAATTTGGTCGATAGACTATGAACCAAGAAAACCCAACTGCAATGGAAACCATGCCTAGTTGGCAAACAAAGAACGTGTTAAACAAAAATTCAGCATGTATAAAGAATAGTATCAGTAATAATGATTGGTACAATCTAGTTAATTTATTTATATACAAGTATTAACAACATGGAGATCCAAGTTTTCATCTTAAAGGTTACAATTTCTTTGCCCATTGCCTACATACGAGCATCTTGATTATCCAAAGGCCCAGGACTAGTTAGAAATCATAACGATGGATCCCCACTAGGTTCTAAGAAATCCTTGATGTCAGCACACTAAGAAGACCTGAAATTCCTCAGATCGAGATAGCCTAAGAAAAAGTCAGGAGGAGCCTCCAAAAATATGATCCATCAGTAGGTAGAAAACTCCTCCGAAAACCAATCATCTAAAATAGGGCCAACCTCGTCTGGTCGAAGGCATACCCTCAACCCTCCCTCGAGTCGAGCATACTTAATTTGAAGACTAGCGATTAGGCTGACATTCAAAGTTGATTGATGCTTGGCCTCCTAGAATCTACCCTTGACTGAGGCGATCCGATCCATGGGGACAACTTTTCCATTTGAAAGCTCTTGAGATCTCACCGACTACTTGGTTAACTCTCTATCTAAATATGTGGCCTAATCTTGACTTTGCTTGACCTCGGTAATGGTAGCGTTAACTCGAATATTCATCTGCCTGAAAACGGCAGGGTTAGTGTATGTTTGGGATAGGTGAGCAATTTCAGTATCATGTCTGTGCTGCCCATCATTGATTAAACAAATCAACTCCTGTGACTACCAAACAAAGAAAATCAGTCAGTCAAAAATGGCAATGATAAGGAGAATACTTGGAGATGAATTGTTACACAAATAGTACCTCAATAGAGAAAAATCTCTCTTAAAAAGAGGGATTGAAAAAAGATTCAAACTCGAAGATGGGTGAAGTCCTCCAGTATAAAAAGAGGTTGGCACCCTTTGAAGTACTCTAAAGAAGAAAATGTCATTCCCCAATTATTTAAGAATAAATTGAAGATCAAAAATTCTCTGGACTAAAGGTGATTCAAGAAATATAAAAAAATAATAATCTGAGATCAACTCTAAGTTTCATAGCAAGTAAAAGAGTTACGTGGACCATAGAAGATTTGAGCTGAGTTTAAAGGTTGGCAATCATGTGTTTTTTAAAATATCTCCATCTAAAGGTGTATTGAGGTTTGAATTAAAAAGTAAGTTGAAGTTGAGATTTAGTAGATTGTTCCAAATTTTTCAAAGAATAATAGAAGTAGCTTACAAACTAACCTTACTTCTAAGTTTGGTAAATTTTTAAAATGTTTTTTTATGTATCAATGCTACGCAAATACTTCTATGAACCTTTACATACAATCAATCACAAACTCTTACAGATAAATGAGGACTTAGTGTAGATTACATAACCGACATAAATACTTAGAAAATGAGACCAGGTTCTCTTCACAAAAGTAATTCTTTTGGTCAATATGTTATAGAAAAATTATTATTTCAAGGAAGCTAAGTAGGAGTAAGAAAACAAAGTCTAAGAGAAATATCATAAATTGTTTATTTATTAAGATACATAAATTTGGAGTCTGAAAGTTTTATAAAATTGTAGAAATGTGAGATCTAAATACTAAATTTATATAATGATGTTTGAATAAAATTAAATTAGTAGATTATTAAGGTTAATTACAAATTTAATTTAAAAATTGAGTGTCAAATCATAGTGGTAAAAGATTATGGGGCCTTTGAGGAGTGTATGAGTGTGATTGATGCAGTATCTCTGCATTTGAGGTATACATGAAAGATATTCATGTGCATTTGTTTCAATTGCTCCATGACCAATATGCTTGATATACACTTGTCCGCATATCTAATTTAGGCATCATGCCCGATATATGGATGGCTGGTACAAGTACTCTAGTCAACTATATAAGACATTTTGACACTTTTTATCTTATTTTTTTGAATTTTTTAAGAGAAGAAACCAAAAAAAAAAAAAAAAAAAAACAGGGAAAAGAGATAGAGGAAGAAGGGGGGAGGGGATTTTAAAACAAAAACTTGAAGGATCATTTAAGTCAACTTAAGTAAATTCCAATCCAATTTTTTAATTCTTTTTGCTTAACCTTTTTAGTTTTCTCTTCATATTGTCCATAATATGAAATTTCATGCTTTCAAGTCACAAGTAACTATTCATTCATGTTACATTTAATGTTTCGCTTGTATCCATATCATTTATTCTTTAGATTTCTTAGATTGTAAAGCATATTTATTCATATTTACAAAAATTGTTGAAAATCCTGAAATTATTAAAAAGACACCTGTATTGTGTTTTGCAGAATTTTTAAAGAATCCTTTTTCATGTGATTATTGTTGATAAGAACCTTAAAGAATCCTTGATTTCACTTATTTTTTAAGAAATATGTTAGATTTCTACACCCAAATTCATAAAAAGTTATTTACCTTTTATTTTTAAGGATGTTATTTTATAAATATATTTTCACATTTATTCAAAATGAACTATTATAATGAATTAATAAAAATATGTATATTATAGCATATCATAATATATTAATATGAAATTGTATATAGTCAACCCAAGGGCTATAATAGTGGTTAAGGGTTAATTTATAAATAGCTTATCCATAGATATAAATAGTAGAGTATAACCCTAGTTTATAGGGATAAAGTATAAATCGACATCAATGGATTTTACTTTGTAGAGAAGATATATCAACATTTGGTTCATTTATTGATAATTTCTTTATAATATACTCATTATGTCTACATTTATTATATTTTCCTTCATTTATTTGTTAAATTTTAACTCATCCTATTTTATCATCATTTCAAAACAGGATGCTTGGTCTTCCTAGGAGTATCAGACCAGTGGGTATTTTGTTATGAAGGAAGGTGGGCTTAGACTGTTCTATATTATATTTTGATGTTTGTTGAAAATAAATAAATTAAGTCTTTTTATATGCATTTCGGTACATATAATTTTTATTGTGTGGTTGGTGTTGCGTTATGGGTTACTCCCGTGTGAGCCCATACCCACTTGATGTGGCGGATGGAGGTACATAAGCTCACAGCATGAAGAAAGATCAAGTTGAGCTCACTACAAGCTTGAGCAGATATTCCAGTATGGCCCCCGCTTGCTGTGCACTCGCTAGGAGCTCGAGCAGATACTTCAGTATGGCCCCCACTCGGTGTGCGCTCACTAGGTGCTCGAGCACGCGCCAATTATATAAACCATGCACTTAGCGTTTTTAGGTTAATGTGAATTAATGTGAGCGCCGTTCCAGAGGAGAAAAAGAGAGAAAAGAGAGAGAATGAGAGGAATATTTGAGCCTTCGTTCGGATTTTCAATCAAGTTCCAGTCTTTGGTAACCACACGCACGTGGTTCTTACTGCGGAGCGGAATATCTGTCGGGTTTTATCTCTTCTCTTGCTCTTTATATTTCTTGTACGGCCTGTCCAAAGCTAGTTGATATTTATCATTGTGATTAGAAGTTTGTGTAACCGATCAACTGCTGCTAATAAAAATTTTAGACTCTGTGTCTCGTGATTTTTCTCCCTCATTTCATAGGAAGTTTTTCACGTAAAAATCGTGTCTTTATTGTTTGTGCTTGATTGTTGTGTGCTTGCTACCATCTACTAAGTATTACCTCGCGGCTTAAACAAGCATTGATTTCTAACAAGTGGTATCAGAGATTTTTATTCGTGTTGGGTATTGTGACTTGTTTGAATCAATGGAGGCCAGAAATAATATAATGTGTTTGAATGGTACAAACTATGATATTTAACGTAGCAAGATGAAGGACTTGCTGTTTGTGAAATCGATGCACCATCCGGTTTTTGCTACGCAAAAACGGGAATCAAAGTCCGACGAGGATTGGACTTTTGAGCATGAACAAGTTTGTGGTCATATTCGACAACTCGTGGATGATAATGTATATAACCACATCCGGAATGAGACACATGCAAGAACTTTGTGACAGAAATTTGAAACACTTTATGCTTTAAAGACCGGTAACAATAAATTATTTCACTTGATTAAGCTTATGCAAGTGAGGTACAAGGAGGGCTCGTCTGTCGCTGATCACTTGAATTTCAAGAATGTGTTGATCAATTGAGTGGTATGGGAATTAAATTTGATGATGAACTGTTGGGTTTGTGAATTTTGACTACTTTACCAGACTCCTGGGAGGTAGTAAGGATTACTGTCGCCAATGCAGCTCCAAGCGGCGTGGTAACCCTTGAGATAGCAAAGGGAGCGGTGTTGAATGAAGATAAGAGACGTCGATCACAGGGTATGTCCTCTACACACTCAGAAGTGTTAGTCTCCGAGTCACAGGAAATAAATAAAGGGCGTGGTCCTAAGCCTGCGGAGAAGGGCCAAAGCAAATCCAGATCGATGTATCAGAACCTCGAGTGTCATCATTGTGGAAAGAAAGGACACATCAAGAAATATTTCTACAAGTGGAAGCGTGAGAATGCTGAGAGTAATAAGAAAAAGGCTCACAAGATTTAAGAGAAAGAAAGAGCTACTGTTATTACCGGGAGTAATCTTTGGCTGGTGTGCCAAGAGGATGAGGTGATAAATCTGACTGATCTTGAGACAAGTTGGATGGTGGATAATGGTGCTTCACTTCATGTCACGCCACGGAAAGAGTTCTTCACATCATATACTCCTGGCGATTTGGGAGTGTTAAAAATGGACAATGAAGGTATATCCCGTATTGCTAGCTATGGTAATGTGTGTCTCACTATAAATAATGGAACCAAGTTACTGTTGAGGGATATTAGACATGTCCCATATATTCATTTGAATCTGATGTCGGCTGGCAAGCTTGACGATGAGGGCTTTTGTAGCACATTCTACGCAGGAGAATGGAAACCGACTAGAGGGTATCTAGTTGTGGCTCGGGGCAGAAAAGTTTCTAATTTGTATGTAATGTAAGTCTTGATTACACCGAGAGATGTGCATGTTGCTAAAGATGAGAAACTTTCAGATTTGTGGCACCGTCGGTTGAGTCACATGGGTGAGAAGGGCCTGAACTGTTTAGCGAAGAAAAATTATCT
>JAOVVI020015434.1:0-11185 GCA_028571085.2 Nepenthes alata | reverse complement strand
AAAATCTCAGAGTTGGAGGCGTAAATGAAGGAAATGAAGAAGGAAGAATTATTGATTCTATTAATAATTCTGCAGTGGATGAATTGGTCAGATTTAGATAAAATGCTTAAATCAACATTATTATCATCCCAACCAATCCATATACGGCCAGAAGGGTTTTCAGAATAATTCATCACCCACTTCCAGGAAGGCATCAACACGTTTGAAATAGAAGATGCCTTATTTTCTTTGACCCGAGTCTCCACAAGATCAAAAATAGAGCAGCGGGATGACCGAATGATGTTCTTGACTTCATGGGATTTTAGCGCCCCATTTAGTCCACGGACATTCCAGCAAGCGATACTAATCTTGGGGAAAGGGGGGGTTTTTCTTTTTGGTCCCCTTTGCTTTTTTTGATGTCGGTTTCAGCAAGGGAGGCTCAACATCCTTTTCATTCAGGACATGGGGGAGACACACAGTGTGGCTGGAACTACCAACCGGCACCCGCCTAGGCATCATACGGGAACTTCTAGGGACTGAAGAATTGCTAGTGGAGGAGGGACCAGGAGGCACCTCAAACAACTGGACATCTTCAGGTAAGGGAGGATCACAAGTAGGTAATCCCTGGACTCTACTACTGCTAGCATGACCAGGGCCTTCAATTTCTACGGGAAATTCACCCTGAGGCTCCTGCACTTTATCAGACGGGGTCAAAAATCCCGGATCAGCCTCCACATCACCCAAATTGGCACCTGGATCTGGCTTAGCGAATTGACTTACATCATTTTTCCCAGTCCCATCAGTAAGGATTGGAAGGATGTCTGCCTCTGGGCTTTGTAAGGCCGCAAAGGAATTGGAGTCCAGCACAGCTCCATCAGCCTTCACTAGAGACTCAGATTTGCTATTATATTTCCTAAGACTTTTTCCTCCCAGGTCGTTGACCACAGACGCCGGAGGGATCAAACGCCCAGTTGGTTTGAATTGAGGGGGCATCTTGCTCAGACTCTTAGGGAGCCTTCCATTCTTTCTAGAAACACTCTGACCAGGTTTCCAAGGATATTCTACCGCTACCTCAACTCCCAAGGAATCCCCCGGGTAACACCTAAGATTTACCCTGATTCGCTCAGGAAAATCGGATGTGGCCTTTACTACAACGTAGATACGCGCAACCCGAAGTCGATCCCTTTTGGCGGTAGCGGGATCCATCTGGAGGGGTTTCCCAATGGCGATAGCAATCCAACTTAGCCCCAAAGGAATCCAAAATTGCACCGGAACCTCCTTTAGGTGAGCCCAAATAGGGAAAGTTTTGTGTTCCTCCTTGGAGAGAACCTGGTCTGGAGTCCATTTCTTTAAGACGAAAGGTCATCCAGCTAAAGTCCAAGGGCCATGATTCAGACACTCATGCATCTGATGTTCATTTGTGAAATGAAAAAGAAAGAAACTATTTTCCATCTCAGCAACATGAGAAATCCTGAACTTAGCCCAAATCTTTCGGGCAATGTGATTGACCAAAAATAAATTTAGGGGGGATTCATAGAAATAACCCACTAGGGAATTCCTTCATGTGACTTCGCCCTGTTGAATAACCTCAGCAGGGGGAAAAAGTTCAATGACAGAGCCATTTTGGGTTGGGGGAGGGAAAAATTTAAGTTGTGTACCTGCTACCATGGAGTCCTTGCAGACAATAGAGGCCCACGACGGCGAGGGCAGGGAAGCCATCTTCGTGGGCTCAGCCAATGGAGAAGGAATGCTGTTTGACCGAGTGGCAGAACAACATTTTGCAACATCAGAGGGGGATACGACCTCCAACGGGAGGGACGCAGCGACAGAATCAAGGGAGCAAAGCGCACCAATGGTCCTATCATCTTCAGGAGACCCGGGATCCAAGTTTGGAGCGCCGGGAATCCCAACGGAGTGGGTTAAAGGAGGAAATGACCGGATAGGTGGAGATTGAAGAGGAGGAGGGGGGAAGAGGGGCGAGAGGAAGGGGGGCTGAGTTCTGCATTTTGACTCGAGAGGAGGGGAGGGGGGACTTTTAGAGGAGAGCAAGAGCTTGAGCGAAGGACCGGGCATGATCGGCACTTGGTCCTTCGGATTTTTAAGGGCCGTCGGGGATACACAAGACACCACGCGTTGTGCGGTGCTCTTCCAGCCACTAGACCCTACCTCCGGCAGAGCCGTTTCTAGGGGGCAAGTTGCTCAACAGAAATGATACATCTTTCCGTGGCGCCAGCTGACGTCTTCGGACTTCCTAACGTTGCTATCACCCACTGCATCCCGATTCAAGAATTTTAACCAGATTCCCTTTCAAAGCACGTGTTGGCGTGCTGGCGGATGAGCTTCCCTTATCTCTTAGGATTGACTAACCCGTGTGCAAGTGTTGTTCACATGGAACCTTTCCCATCTTTTGCCTTCAAAGTTCTCATTTGAATATTTGCTACTACCACCAAGATCTGTACCGATGGCCAAAGATTTTACGGCAACAGCCACGCCCCCTTACTCATCAGGGCTTGGCACTTGCCTCGATGGCCGGGTGTAGGTTCCGTGCTTAAACGCCATCCATTTTCAGGGTTAGTTTATTTGAATGGTGAGTTGTTACAAACTCCTTAGCGGATTTCAAATTCCATGACCACCATCTTGTAGTCTTAATCAACTAACACTATTTGTGGGATCTACGTTAGTGCACAATCTTACACCGTAATCCTGCTTCCGATTCATTCCGTATCACCAATTCCTCTTACCAAAAATGTCTCACTTGGAGCTCTTGGTTCTATGTCACGACTCAATGAAGTAGCCACATTGTCCTACCAATTTAAAGTTTTAGAGTAAGTTGAGGGTGTTACGTCCCCGATGCCTCTAATCGTTGGCTTTATCCGATAGAACTCGCATTCCAGTGCCAACTATCCTGTGGGAAACTTCGAATGGAGCCAGTAATAGACGGTTCGACCAGTCTTTTGCCCCTATACACAAGTTAGACAAATGATTTGCATGCTAGTATCACTTTGGACCTCCACCAGACGAATGATTTGCATGCTAGTATCACTTTGGACCTCCACCAGAGTTTCCTCTAGATTTTCCCCACTCAGGCATAGTTCACCATCTTTTGGGTCCCGATAGGTATGTTCTCACTTAAACCCTTCTCAGAAGATCAAGGTCGGCCAGTGTTGCAGCCCACGAGGGGATCCCGCCAATCAGCTTCCTTGAATCGTACATGTTGACCCACTCGTTGACTTGCACACATGTCAGACTCCTTGGTCAGTGTTTCAAGACAGGTTGAATGGGGGCCTGTAGGCTGATGCCCGGAGCTTGTAGGTGCCAAGCACGCCGTGACGGCACACGTTGCCTTCCACGATCACTAGGATGACACTCCCGAGCTTGTCTATGGCTCTAGTTTTAGGAGCCCCCTCAATGCATGTCAGTCCACGTCCCAAGCTGATCGGTGGGTTAGCTTGTGATCGTTCCACATACGACTGGGGCACATCACCGGCCCACATCCACTTCCCTCACGAAAATTTCAAGCACTCTTTCAAAGTCATTTTCATCTTTCCACCGCGGTACTTGTTCGCTATTGGTCTCTCGCCGTTATTTAGCCTTCGACGGAATTTACCACCCCCTTGAGGTTACATTCCCAAACAACACGACTAGTCAACAGCGCCTCGCGTTGCGATAGGGTCTAAGCATGATGGTGCTCTAACCCTATTTGGTGCCCCTTTCCAAGGGACTTGGGCACAGTATGTCATGGAGGATGCTTCTCCAGACTACAATTCAGATGATAGAGCCGCCCGATTCTAAACATGGGAACTTCCCGATTCGCTCTCCGTTACTAGGGGAATCCTTGTAAGATTCTTTTCCTCTACTTATTGATATACTTAAACTTAGCGGGTAGCCCCACCTGACCTGGGGTCCCTGCGTTGGTGCCGTATAGACAACGCGGTGGGGTCATGCGAGATTCATGGGTGACTTGCTGAGTGCGACGCGATGCAACCTTGGCCTTCGCCTTGTTGACCACCAAATGTCATGGTGCAGTTGCTGATCTCTGATTTTAGGCCAACCACACAACAACTCACAGGAGGCCACTCTCTACCACAACCTAGCATGCAAAGACACAACGGCTTAGTTGGGGCCGACGTTATGCGTGACAGCAAGGAAGACGTACCCTCAGCATAGAGGCTTCGGGTGCAAATTGAGTTCAAAGACTCAATGGTTCATGGGATTCTACAATTCATACCAAGTATCACATTTTGCTATGTTCTTAATTGATGCGAGAGATGAGATATCCATTGTCGAGAGTCGTTCAGATATGACAGGTTGGCACCTCACTCACCGGGCATCCGATGGCAAGGTTACACATGCTAGGTTACTGTTCCTTGGCGCGATCTACGTCGGGGTTCATTCTAGTGCCAAGCCTAACCCAACATGCCGATTGCTGCTCCTGAAGAAAACTATAAGGCACGTGCTCGGTCGGCAGTCACTGGCGGAGTGCCACACTACCCGCTGCACCCTTGACGATTTATTTCAACATGTCCATGAGTTGCTCTGCTTAGCAATTTTCGACAATGATCCTTCTGTAGGTTCACCAACAGAAACCTTGTTACGACTTCTCCTTCCTCTAAATGGTAAGGTTCATTGGACTTCTCGCGACATCACTGGTAGGAAACAGCCCACGTTGCCAAGATCCAAACACTTCACCGGACCATTCAATAGGTAGGTGTGATGCGTAGTGTGTATAAATGGTAGGGATGTAATCAACGTGAGTTGATGACTCACGCTTACTAGGAATTCCTCATTGAAGACCATCAATTGCAATGATCTATTCCCATGACGGTGAAATTTCAAAGATTTAGACTAGTTGAATACATCAATGTAGCATGCGTGCATCCCTGACCATCTAAGGGCACCACAAGCCTGTTATTGCCACAAAATTTTGTGGGCTAGAAGGCCATAGTCCCCCTAAGAAGCTAGTTGTGGAGGGATAGCTCCACATAGTTAGTTAGTAGGTTGAGGTCTCATTTGTTAACATAATTAGCCAGACAAATCACTCGACCAACTAAGAACGACCATGCACCACCACCCATAGAATCAAGAAATAGCTCTCAGTCTATCAATCTTTACTATGTCTTGACCTAGTACGTTTTCCCGTGTTGAGTCAAATTAAGCCGCAGGCTCCACTCCTGGTGGTGCCATTCCGTCAATTCCTTTAAGTTTTATCCTTGCGATCATACACCCTTGGAACCCGAAAACTTTCATTTCTCATAAGGTGCTGGCAGCGTCCAAAAAGTAACATCCGTCGATCCCTAGTCGGCATTGTTTATGGTTGAGACTAGGATGGTATCTGATCGTCTTTATACTCCCAACTTTCATTCTTGATTAATGAAAACATCCTTGGAAAATTTTTTCACAGTTGTTCATCTTTCATAAATCCAAGAATTCCACCACTGACTATGAAATATGAATGCCCCCGATCGTCCTTGTTAATCATTGCTCTGATTTCAAAGGCCAACACAATAGGACCAACATCCTATGATGTTATCCCATGCTAATGTATCAAGAGATTAGGCCTACTTTGAGCACTCTAGTTTCTTCAAAGCAACAGCACTGGAGGCATAATCTGGCCAATTAAGGCTAGGATCGCATTACCGCCAATAGGGACAAGATGATTGGTGCTTACCGAAGGAAGACCGATCTCCCCATCCCAACATCCATCTATGAGCTTTTTAACTACAATAACTTAAATATATGCTATTGGAGCTACAATTATCGTGGCTACGGGCACAAGACTTGCCCTCCAATGGATCCCCATTAAGGTAGTTAGATTGTACTCATTTCAATTACAAGACTCTATGAGCCCAGTATTGTTATTTAGTGTCACTACATCCTCGTGTCAAGATTGGGTAATTGGTGCGCCTGCAACCTTCATTGGATGCGGTAGCCATTTCTTAGGCTCCTCTCCAGAATCGACCCTTAATTCTCCGTCATCCATCACCATCCTAGTAGGCCACTATCCTACCATCAAAAGTTGATAGGGTAGAAATTTGAATGATATGTCACTAGCGTCAAAGCTATTCAATCCTTCGAGTTATCATGAATCATCAGAGCAATGGGTTAAACCCGTGTTGACCTTTTATCTAATAAATTCATCCCTTTGTTGCACATATTAGCTCTAGAATTTCCACAATTATCTGAGTAGCATGTACCATCAAACAAACTATAACTGATTTAATGAGCCATTCATAGTTTCACCATCTTAATTAGTTCTTACTTACACATGCATGGCTTAATCTTTGAGACAACCATATGACTACTGGCAGGATCAACTAGGTAGCATTCCTCCTTCGATGCCGACAATCATGAGCCCTGCTAACCGATTGAAGACTGGTCAAGAGATCAACGAGTGTTCGACTATCATTTGTATCTATAGCGATCTAGCTGACGAGACTTCTCACACATAACCTGTATCTCAATCTTTTGCATCCGAGAGAACACGCTAAAGCCCATCGCCCACCTCAGTTGTGTAGAAAATGTGACATGGGGTGACAATGAGCCTTATTAACCATCTACCTGACACCACCATGGGACACCGAGCAGAAGGCAACGTCCCAACAAGATAAATTCCTTCAAATGGGTATGCGACACAAGAAACCACACATCAACCAAGGCACAAAGCACTTGGCCTTTCGGTTAAGAGGCACGAGTGAATCTGGTTCAATGAGTAGGCAAAGAGCCCAATGACCCACACAAGCCCACCACTGCTCACACACCATCACGTACGCTCATTGAAGCCCTGGCAGTCGAACCACATGCAAATTATAACACCGATGAAATTAGTTTGCCAAGTTCCCTTATGAGCACCGCTAGACGTGACAACCTGAGATGGGAACACCCAAGCATATGATCAATATGCACCAAATTCGTGGAACCCAAGCTGTGAAATCATTGCATGGCAAAGCACATATGAACAACATAGAACACGCGGCACCATGCATGTTATGTTGACTTGCACCTGCAGTGAAACACTGAGAGATGGGACAACCCGAGCATATGGTCGACACACACCTAGTGCTTGGAAACCCGTGCTGCAAAATCTTGGCTTGAAACACATATGAACAACACGACAGATGCAACACCATGCATAGCATGTCGACTTGCACCTATAGCAAAACACCGATAGACGGGATAACCCGATACAAACCCACACCGAATGCATGGGACGTGAAATCATGGTGTGGCGAACAATGTATGAACAACGTGGCACATGCAGCAGCATGCAAGGCATGCCGACGTGCACATACAGCAAGACAATGATAGTCAGGACAACCCAAGTGACTTAGGTGGTGCTGGGGAACGACCCTGGCATGACTCGGGTGCTGTTAGGGGTGACATGGCAACAACAAGGGAACTCCTAGGCATTGCTGGGGCACGCAGGGACCGACAAGAGCAGTGCTTGGGCTAGCAGGGGAGAGACTTAGGCACTGCTGGGCATGACACTGGCACTACTTGGATGTGCTAGGGGTAACATGGGCGGTGCTGGGGTGCGCTGGGAGGCTACTGGGTGCAACATTGGGGGTGCACGGCAGCGACCGAGGCACCACTGGGACACATTGGGTGCCACATGGAAGGTGCTGGGCATGACACTGGTTGTGTCAGGGAGCGACCAGGCGCTAATGGGCATGACACTGGTTGTGCTGAGGAGCGACCCAAGCACTGCACGGCACAACAAGGTCATTGTTGGGGCCCAACAAAGGCGCTACTAGAGTGCGACAAGCGAACTGATGGGGCGCGACAAAGTTGCTGCTAGCCCACAACAAGGGAGCAGCATGGGCGCGACACCAGCGTTGTTAGGCATGACACAGGCACTGATGGGGCATGACAAGGTTATTGCTGGGGCGTGACAAGGGCGCTGCTAGGTCGTGACAAGCGAGCCGCACGGACGCGACACTAGCACTATTGCGCACAACAAGGGCACTGATGGGGCACGACAAGGGAGTTGTTGGTGCATGTTAGACGTGACAAGTTGCACGGGCACTACTGGTTATGAAAAGGGATCAGCACGGGTGCAACACCGGCACTACTGGGCGCGACAAGGGCAATGTTAGGGTGCAATAAGGGAGTGGCACATAATTGACAAGGTGGCTACTAGGCGACAAGGGATCAGCTGGGGTAGGTAGGACTGGATAAGGGCATTGGTTGGCGCATTGGGGTGCTACTGGGCGCAACACAAGCGGTGCTGGGGTGAGACCAAACCATTACCTGGCACGACACAAGGGTGACAAGGGCACTACTGGGCATGACAAGGGCACTGTTGGATCGCAGCCTGGGTGACAAGGGCATTGCTTGGGTGCGACACGAGTGTCGTAGGGTGTGACAAAGACTCTGCTGGGTGAGACAAGGAAGCTGCTAGGTGAC
The DNA here is from genome assembly GCA_028571085.2 of Nepenthes alata. Taxonomy (NCBI): domain Eukaryota; kingdom Viridiplantae; phylum Streptophyta; class Magnoliopsida; order Caryophyllales; family Nepenthaceae; genus Nepenthes; species Nepenthes alata. The sequence goes on along the minus strand of JAOVVI020015434.1, from coordinate 2,803 downwards.
ATATGGGTGTGACACAGGTTGTGTTAGATCGACCTGGATGCTACTTGGGATGACACGGGCACTGCAGGGACGTTCTAGGCATGACAAGGGCACTACTAGGGCATGCTATGGAGCTGCTGAGCACGACAAGGGAATTCCGGGGGAGTGACCTGGGCGCTATTGGTTGCAACAACAACGTTGCTAGGGTGCAACAGCGGGTGACACCAGCATAGCTAGGCTCGATGAGGGAGCTATTGGGGCAAGAATAGCACGACGCGAGCTGTGATGGAACGGGTTATTTATTTATTTATTTTTTTAATAACCTCCATCAATAAACATATCAAAACAACTGTCCAAAATTAAATAATAAGAAATTCTATAGAAAATCAGAAAGACTTTCCCCTAAATATGTGCCAAAATGATATATACAACCTGTATAAATAAACCCGTACAACACACAAAATTGCCAATCCTTAAGATTCAGCCACAATCACAATATTTCACACAGGATCCACATTGCCATATCATCGATGGCACAACACAGTATACTTAAATTAATATGTTTGATCTAAGAGAGATGTCATCTAGGCCTAAACAAAATCCCATACATCCAATATTAATGCGGAAGCGTAACTAAACCCATAAATCTCCTGCGGAAGCATAATAATAACCATGATGATAACATGCTTCAATATTTATTACATATCAATACATTAATTATAACAAAGCTTTATGTCTCCCTACAAGCAGCAATTCCTTAAGCGATTCCTCTCCTTACTTTAACTAATCGGGTATCAGCTCGTAGCTCATATCTGAAAGGAAGAATAGCAAGAGTGAGCTAATAGCTCAACAAGTACATCATAATAAGGCACTGAACAATAATAAAGAAACTAAACAGGGGAAAGATATAGGAACAGGAAAAGGATGCATAATGGAAACTTAAAATGACATGGTTGGAATGTGATTCTTTTCTTTTCTTCGGAACATAAATATAACAAAATTATTCATCTTTGCAGACCCAGGCTAGTAGACCCCACCAGCATGAGGAGCGAATAATCGATGATAGATTGTGTTCACTCCACACAATGAAACGCTAGAAACAGAACAGAAATATCCCTTCTAGCGGGATCAGATACAATATTACCTCCCAAAGGTAGGCTAAACTAAGAATCTATTCTCCTGGCCATAACGCCCCAAGGAAGGGCGGACCACGTATAACTCCTTGGACGGAGTTATCCTCGATTACCACTGTAACATCCTAAGACATGTCCCTAATATCATCCGCTACAACAAGCGGTGAGGATAATTCCCTTGAGCTTCCACTGTTACACTAGTGACAGGCCTTGGGGTGTTACCCATCAGAAATACAAATGCGGATCCTAGTTTTATGATTACTTATTCCGTTTGAGGGAGTTCTATCAGATTCATCTTTTCACAGATATCTCCCTCTGGGAGATCAGATTCATCTTTTCACAGATATCTCCCTCTGGGAGATCAGATTTATCAATTCCCATCCAATTATTCACATGCTTATGATCTTGCTTGCGGATTTTAATCATTTCATAACTTTACTTTCATAAGAATATCACAAATAGAAGAAAGATTTGGAATTATTTCACAAACGCATGTATTGAAGCTTCCAGATTATTTGATTGGATTTATACAAATATACCTATCATTTGATTAGCAGTTAAACAGAAAAAATGTGCAAAATATCGTTCAAAATCTCGGGTGAACGATATTCGTGAACAGTGCACGTGCACCGATGCGTATATTGATTTAATCTCAGAATTTTGGATACCAACAGGTAATTTATCTAACCCAAGACATTAGTAACTAAAATCCCAAGTCAATTTATACATTTAACTTGAAATTGAAACTCAAATGGTGTTCGGACGTGGGTTAAGGCTTCGCGAACAAAATTCTGCCGAATTCCACAAATTTGGATTCCCAATTGGTAAACTAACTTGCTCAAGTCATACATAATCATATTCTAGTCCCAAATAAGTAAAAAGCCCCATAAATTGAAGTCCGAAACCACCCGGGCACAGGGTTAGGGTTTCACAAACGGGAATTCATGTAATTCCACCAAATCGAGTACCCAATCGACAAATTAACTTACATAGGGTGTGGGTAATGGTATTCTAGTCTCAATCTATGCAAAAGGCCCAAAAACCAAAGGTCGGAATCCACCCGATCGAGCATGAACAACACACGCACGGGGGTGAGGGTTTAGGATATGCATAACGGTGCGGAAACAATGAATAGGACGATGAATTTCATATATATACATAATTAGACTATGGGCATCACAATGATATACATGGGGTCGGGTATCGGGACAAAATACCCGAAGGGGATCGGACAAAAATATACAACAATGGAAGAAAAATGGCATAGATGTACTTGCCTCGATATGCTCTACAACTTTCCTAACTAGCTCGAGCTCGAAATCGGACCCGAAGAGCTTCGTTTGGCCGTTTCTCTCTCTTCTCCCTCCCCCGCTCTCTCAACCCGAACCCATGCGTTGCATCTATTTTTCCCAAAACCCCTCCCCTCTTTTCCTTTCTTATTATTATTCTTCTTCTATTCTTATACATATATATATATATTTCTTTTCCGTTAAATCTTAAAACCCAGATCAATATTCAAACGACCGAACAGACGCACCTCTATGTTTCTCTACCCAAGTCGGCAAAACACTTGGTAAAGAACATAGCTACTGTGTACATTTTATTTAATTCTTAATGTAATTAATTACTTACGAAAAAAAGAACAGATGCACCTCGGGCGCCGGCCCAATAATTCCAAATACTTTTCAAAA
>JAOVVI020015433.1:0-11185 GCA_028571085.2 Nepenthes alata | reverse complement strand
ATTATCTCTCTGCCTATTATCTTCTATCCATGCACATTAACCTCGAATCCGACGAATCTGATAACCAAAGAAGAGCAGCAAAGAAATCAACCATTGCGCTATTCAAAACCCTCTTCCGCTAATTTTATATCTTTCTTGTTTGAATTATGGTGAAATTGAGCGCTTGGAATTCATCTTTCGTGATAATTGTTTTTGTGCTGTTATTAGAATCATCGACTAGGGTTTGTGCTGAAAGGTCCCAGTCCACGAACGAAGCTTATGTGACACTGTTATATGGTGATGAGTTCTTGTTGGGAGTCAGAGTTCTTGGGAAGTCGATTCGAGACACGAAGTCGAAGAAAGATATGGTGGTTTTGGTCTCTGATGGTGTATCTGGTTATTCCAAAAAGCTCCTTGAGGTATGTACGAGCTTCAATGTCTTCATTTCTTTTGTTTTGGTGCAAATGTTAATTTTGTTGTCTTGGATCATATGGTGACTATGGACAGGCTGAGGGTTGGATAGTGGAGATGATTCCTTTGTTGAAAAATCCAAATCAAGTTCGTCCGACGAGGTTTTGGGGTGTCTACACCAAGTTGAAGATATTCAACATGACCAACTACAAAAAGGGTAAATGAACTTCGATGTATGGCAACACTGAATTGTAGCTGAAGTGTTTATTGATTTCTGATGGGTTAATGATCATCTAGCGCAGTTGTTTATCTTGATGCGGATACAATCGTAATCAAAAGTATCGATGATCTCTTCAAATGTGGGAAGTTCTGTGCCAACTTGAAGCATTCAGAGAGGTTGAATTCTGGAGTCCTGGTTGTGGAACCATCTGAAGCACTTTTCACTGACATGCTGAGCAAAGTCAAGACTACACATTCTTATACCGGAGGTAAAGGTGATTTCTCTCTGTATCAGTGAATCAAGATGCTTGAAACCCATTACCTTCCGATGGAAAAGTGGCCATGATTCTTGTGAGTAGGTGTTTTCTGTCAATTTGCTTAGAATGCAGCATGTTTAGGTTTGACTTGAAGAAGCGATCCAAATTGCTGCCGCTGTTGCAGCTATCAAAAATATTACTTTGGTTTCTATTTTAAATGGGAAAATAGGATTTTATCTACTCCCTCCATCTCATAACACTCTTCTAATTTCCTTATGTTGTCTCCTCCAAACGGTAATTCTTCTATCACAAGTTCAGTGCACTTATTTTCTTGTTATGGAAGGCAATTTTGCAATGTTGATCCAAACATTTGAGGTTTCGATCAACGATTAAGATTTGGTAACCTTCATGCTTTTCAAAGAAACCTTCATTTGACACCGATGCAGTAATTTCTTTGCAATTTGGAGTGATCTCATACAGATTTTGGAGCATTGAGCTGCTTGACATTTGTTAGTTAACAGTTAATATTTGGCCGCCAATGTTTTCTAGTATTAATTTTTTGGATGACGTAGAATTGAAACTTGCATGTAGAAGTAAGGAAAAAAAGCTTTTGTGACATAGACTGGGATACTCATTATGTCAAATTGAATATTGGACTTGCCATATTGGACATTCGTTATTTCTAATTGATTATGGGACTGGTCACATCATTGTTTTTAGTGAATAATTTACCATGTCATATCAGTCCCCCAGTTTGAGTACCTGTTTTTTGAAAGAATAGGAAACAGTGTGTTTACTAGTAATCTTTCGTGGTTAACATCTGAATTTTTTTCTATGTCAGGAAGCAACTTTATTATAGCATATGCTGCTACAAAGTTTTCACATGATTTAGCTTGGACTGCCCCACCACAACTGAACTTTGGCTTATTCTACTTTTTACCGTTCTTTGATGCTTGTTTGTCTTGTGAACTTGTGAAGGCTTTTGTTTTTGGAAATAAGGTTCTTATTTTGGAACAAAAATGTTGAAAGCATATGTAAACCATACCAGATTAACTACAAAAAAATCAGCCTAGCCTATTGAACGGTTCAATTGCTCCTTGCCCTAGAGACTCTTCCTAGTGCAGAGAACTAGGATCAGAATCAAATCTCAACCCTATGGTATAAAAGTGGACTCTCCGTTACTATGATGCCCGTTCTCCCACTTGAACGCGATTTGTTTTTAATTCTCTTATTGGATTGGATGCTTAATTCCTTAGCTGAGCTAAATCTTTTAGATAAATATCGCTTTTGTTGCTTTATTGACCCCGATACTATGTTTTTTGTAGCCTATTTTGCGTTCTTATTTTCATACTACAATGATTTTCAGGGGACCAGGGGTTTCTGAATTCCTATTATGATGGATTTGCAAATGCACACCTATTTGAACCTGGTCTGTCATTAGATGAGTTGAAAGCACCTGAAATGCAGCGCCTCTCAACGCTTTATAATGCAGATGTTGGTCTTTACATGCTTGCTAACAAGGTCCTCATGATTGAGATTCTAAAAAGATTTATATTATATGATCTTTGTGGCGTTTGTGCTCATATATTCTGTTGCTAGGAATTCATGATGATAAACTTCATCTAACAAATTCTGAGTTCTGTCTTATCAAGATAATTGGTTGAATATTGATTGTGATTTGTGCTATGAATTTCTGAAACTTTTTGAATGTGCATGTACAGTGGATGGTGGATGAGAAGGAACTTCGTGTTATCCATTATACTCTTGGCCCTCTTAAACCATGGGATTGGTGGACAGCTTGGCTGGTTAAACCTGTCGATCTCTGGCAGGTACTTTCCTCATATGATTTATCTGTTTATGAAGTTAGCTTTGTCTTTGGTTTATCAAGGAACACCAAATAAACCACGAAAAGAATTGCATGCTGTGCTGTATGTGGTAGGGACCTCTCAAGTTTAGTTCCAAGAGAAGGAATTGCCCCGCCGATTCTGACTTGGGAGAACAAGCCATTCAATAGGGAGATTATGAAATTGCGGCGGCTTAGTTCGATCAAGCCGCTGCGTTTTGGAAATAAGATATAACACTTACTCGTAGTAATTATTTGGTTGAAAATCTTGAGGCATTTCAAATAAAAAGAATAGGCTGGAACCTACGAGCAAGCATCTCACTCAATGCAAGCATTATTGTGCTTCTCCTATCTATATCAAATAGAACATGCTGAGCCAAATCTTCTTCATGTAAAAATCACTTGTTTTAGATTGGGAAAATCGTATACTACTCTGTCTCGTGCAAGTGTGTGAGCCTTTTCGGAGTCCTTACCTCTCACTTTAGGGATGCATACAGCATGTTACTCAGATTTTTTTTTTTTTTTTGGGGGGGGGGGTGGATGGCTAGGTTTGACCCTTAGGAGAGGGTGAAATCCCAATTTACAAGCTGATGGATTCAACCCCATGGCCTGCCATTTGACTTGTTGACTCTGATCCAGCATGCCACTCCATGGGTGGATATCATGTTACTGTAGTGCAAGTGTAGAGTTTGTAGCCTTTCTGACCTTTCCTTTTTATTTCTATTGAAAGGGAATGGCTTGAAAGTTTGCACAATCTGTACAATATTGGAGCTAATAGTGATTTCTGTTGATTTTTAGTGAATGATGAGCATTACAGAATCCAGCACTACTAGATGGCTTGATACTTATTGTTGATGCTGCAGGACATCAGACAAACACTGGAAGAATCTCTTCCTGGAACTAAAGGAGGCAGAAATCCTCGTGATGAGTTTCTAGTCAAGCTTCTCTTCCTACTTCCTTTTCTTATGCTTCTTTTTTGTTGCTACCGTTATTTTCTTCAGGTATAATGATTTCTGATTTACTTACCTCCTTGATACATGTTTAATGCTACAAATGCATCCTTCTGGTTCCGCAAATACTAAGAGAGTGACTCTCTGGATTACCTGAAAGTATGTCAATCTTGCTGCAGGCATTGGAGCTATTTTGTGCTCTTTACCGGAGTTCATTGCTTGAACGTGTTAGACACCTCTACTACAGACTAAGATCCGGTGGTTCACTTGCATATTCTGTTGTTTCTTCCTTTACTGGTACTTCCAATCAGCAGGTCTGCTTCCCTCCTTGTTGATACATGATACATGTTCTGATGGTACAAACTTTTACTGGGTTGCATAAGAAATTAAGTGTTATGTGCATTTGGTTCCTAAATCTCTCCTATGCTACATAGTGATGATTGTATGATCCATATTCCGGAAAGCCCTAAGGGTTTGTTTGGTTTGCAAAATTGGAATTGAAATTTGAAAATCTAGATCTACTTTCAATTCTGTTGAAATTGAAATTGGGTAGAATTCAAGTGCCATTGTTCTGATTATATAATGAATTTTATTTTTGAGAGAAAATAAAGTTGAGGTATGATTAATTTTTCAATCTAAATAAAAGAAATAAGTACCCCAATATATATTTTAGGTTTTTAATGCATAAAATTTAATATAATATAATTTAAAAAAGAATCTTATTTTCAGATATAGATTATATTTTCTAGATATATATTATTTTAAGATATTTTTAGACAATACTTTTTATTAGATATAGGCTTTTAAGTTTTCAAATAATACATTTATATAATTTCTTAATAAATTAATTAAAAAATAAAACAATAATCACCCCACCTCCATCCTATCCAAATAATCGAAAATATTTTGCCTAATAGATCTTGTACTGTTTGATTTTATCATATCTAATTGTCATACAATTTTCAGCCACAAAATTATAATTCTTTACTATTTCCCTGAAAATTACAAAAAACTATACTACACTATTATTCATTTGCAGAGAACTAGAACATTTAATTAGAATTCCAATTTCACTAGACATCATTTAACATAATTGGGATTAGGTGTAAAATTCTATTTCTAATTCTGAATGTCAGGTCCAACCAAATGGGGCCTAAGTTGTTATGTTTGAAATCTATGTTATGGAAAATCCAAACTCTAAAAAGTGCTCCATTTGAATCTATAACAGCTTTATGATGGCATGCTGTCTAAGGTGCCTGCTGCTTTGGGAGGAATTTCTGTTGCTGTGTGCTTCATGGTCACTGTGATCTCTCTTGGACTCGCTTTCTTCATTGTGCCGCAGCAAGTGATGCCCTGGACTGGTTTGCTCCTGATGTATGAGTGGACATTCACCATCTTCTTCCTACTGTTTGGAGGCTATCTGCAGGTGATTTATCAATGGGGAAGGAGAAGAGCTGCTCAATCAGAATTTTCTTCATCTGATCCCGAATCTTCAGATTATGATTCTGGAAAAGGTTTGCACATAAGTTACATTAATTCGCCTAGTTGTGACCGAATAGTGACAGCCATTGATGTCTCCTGGTGGTTTTTGTATGTCTTGTAGGTCATCAGCAGCAGCTTTCTTCTTGTGCTGCTGCTGCTGGATGGAGCTACGGGTTGAGAATGGCTTTTCTAGCCTTTGCTGTTCCCTCATTGCCATTCCTTTTGGGCATCTCTGCTTTGTTTACAAGGTGCTGTACTTGCCTATACTTGTATATATGTATGTATTTACGTATATGTGTAACATATGTACGCATGTGCGTACGTACATGTATACATAAGCATGTAGATGCTTTACCTTTTAGATGTTTTGTCCTGATAATATGGATTATATAGGGAGCTTGGTATTTCGGATTCATGTGTTACGCAGGAAGATTTGGATTACATATTCCATATCTGAATATGACCCTCCAATATAGGGACCTCAAGCACTAAGCAAGCCTTTTATTTTTATTTTTTTAAATGATACTTTGAATTTTTTCGTTGATGCAGGACAAGGTCTACAAAGATTGAAATAGAGGAAAGGGATTAGTTGGATAGAATCATGTAGCAAATAGATGATATCATATGAGAAATCGACAAATATTTGTTTGGAAACTTAGGGATGGGAAGAGGACAATATGAGGAAAGAACTAGGGTCAAATCTCAGAAATTTTAAAAATTCAACCTGCTCTATAATAATCTAATGAAAAAAAAAAACTTGTAGAATTGTCCCAACTTTTTGGATTTGTAAGATTATAAATTCTACCTTCCTTTTCTTAATTTACTGATAGTTCAAATGAGAAGCTTATAGTAATTGGGTCTTCTGTAATATGAGTACTTACTAGGACATGTGGTTATCTACTTTGGATCTTAGATATAAATAAAAGACTCTTAAAACATTATCAAAATCCTACACAGAATTGAAGACTACTTTAGTCTACTTCATTCTTCTAAGTAACTGACAGACTATCCTAACACCATAAAACTCTGGTATTTTCTTTGGATAAAATCCAATTATCAAGGTAACTCCAAATATTTTTTATTTTTCCTCTCAGCCTGGAAAACTCTGCGACCCAACCGTCAATTTTCTTGAAATTTGAAACCCCAAATGATTTAATAGAGCAGCTCCTGAACATTTGAAAATTCTGCATTATTCTTCCATTGTTGGAAGTCACTTTGTTATGATGTCTATCTTCAAGCCATCAAATTTAGCGTAGGATGGATGTCATTCTCTATCATTAGGAGGAGCTCATCTCAACCAACTCAAGGTACCGGACATCCTTAAATGCTTTGGACCCTTGCTCCTTATGATCATTGGATGCTTCAAAAGGATTCTTCAAAGAAAAACATCTTTTCTATGTTGCTCTATTTTTATGTATGTATATATTATATCATTTGGCAACATGCTTTATTTGATGTTGTTGCTTGACACAAAAATAACAAGAAGAATCAATAATCCATTCATGCTGTAATGCTACTGTTGCGCCTTCGGATCCTGATCTCTGTACGGACGGGGACCCAAATGTAGAGTAACACAAAGATAATTTGTTAAGCAGAAGGAAGAGAGAGGGACAGTGATATACGATATTTTTACGTGGAAAATCCTCTTCTAAATGAGAGGAAAAAATCATGGGATTTTGGGTCCAGGAACGATTTCACTATTCAAACTTGTGAGTACAAATGGTGGAAAACGGGAGGTAACTGGTGATTCACAAGGATCACTCTAATTGTTACAGGAGTTCTCTAAGTTGCGCAGCTTGTGCACCTTTCTTTTTTCTCTCTATGTGAGCGTAAATGCCAGCATAAGGGAGTGTGAGCGTAAGGGTAAAAGGCTGTGTGTTAGGTACATAGTAAATGTATATAAAGTGATCTGAGTCCTCCTACGTGGAGCACCCACGTGGAGTTGGCGTATGCAGTGAATCCTACCACTAACCCTGCAAATCCATCTTACCGTGTCAGAAACGTTGCGTGTATGCAGGCTTGTTTTTCGAGACGTCACTTCTGCAGAGATCGCGTCTACTCTGTAAGTTATCATGCCCTGTGAAAATTGCGTGTGCCTTTGCAAAAGTCAACCCTCTGAACTGCCGTCCTCGGTCGCTCTGAGCTTCATTTTCAGCGCTCATGTCGTTGGACACTTCTTAGAATACTCGTCATTGATAAAGGCCTCGTCTTTATCAAGGTCTTTGCCCCGTGATAAGTCCACGTCCTTTCATAAATCCTTGGCCTTTTAACAAGGTTTTCGGTCATTATCAAGCCTGCCGGTTTTTAATGCCATGTCCTTGGACCTTAGTGCATCTTGGGCTTACTCATCCAAATCAGCCCCTTGGTCCGTGTTGGCTTTTTGGGCTTTCTTGGGATTTGGACCCATTTCATGGAAACGGGTCTTTTAACTTGTCCTTGGGTATTCACTACCCATCACTAGCCCCCATGCCAAGAGATTTGAGAATCTCAACCTTTGGCATGTACGACAGCGGAAATGACTCGAGTGTTGTTGGCCTTGAGTGCTGTTGGCCTTGTCCTAATCCATCAAGATGCAAACTGCCTGACTAGTGCAGGTGTGCTTCAGTTTTTTTCGCGCCCAAACGCTTCCCTTTTTAAGTGCAAGCTTTATAAGTGTCCGCGGACATTTTCTTGAATTACTCGGTTAGATTCCATCTGATGACATACTTATAGTCCGACGTCTAAGAATGAGCATCCAGGGACTTTGTTGGGACCAATGGCTTGGAAGGAATCCGTCTGAGAGCCTTCTTTAAGTCCGAGGCGTTGGCTCGCGTCGCCAACTGACGCATTAAATGCAATAGACGTCACCGTGGTAAGAGAGCGGCTTTCATAGCCTGCGACCTATGGGGAGTCGACATGTGGCTGGCAATTAATGAAGCGCACCTTTTGAATTCCTCAGTTGCTTAACTTTCTTTGCGCTTCCTTTGGTATTTCATTCGAACGCTTGAGACGCTAAGTATTCTACAAACGCTCTTAGTGGCCTCTCATTTTCCTCTTCATAATCTCCTTCTTTCTCTTCGTATTTCCATATCTTGCGATGGCTACTGGAGTGAAGGACATCATTTCTTATCTTTCCCTTGAGGATCTTGAGGCCATTCAAGCGAGATATAAGATCTTGAGCTCGATGGCCATGGTTGTACCTGGTGCGCACGAGAGAGCGTGCTCACCTTCAGATGGCTTCATCATTGTTTATGAAGTCCATCTTAAAGGTAGTCTTTGATACCATATAGTCCTGGAGCTCTACGAGATTATGAGGGACCTCAAGGTCCCTGTGACCAGGTTCCAACCCAATGCTGTCAGGTATCTGGTTTCTCTCTGCGTCTTTGCCTGTTGCCACGACAAAATCTTTAATGTTGTGACGTTGAAGGTTATCTTGAGGTTCGTTCACGGGTAGGACTGGATTATAATTTCTCTTCGCCCTGAATTTGTCATTATTAGTAGGGACAATCCTGATTCCACCAAACAGTGGATGGATAAGTTCTTTTTCCTTGGTGTCCACCCTCACTGGACCATTTCTAATGAGTGGGGGAATGTGGAGCCAAGTCTGTGTAAGGACGCCACGACTGGTGAGAAGACGGCGACGAATGATTTTACGGACTTGGTGTAGTCCAATCTGAGCTCCTTCAACAAGAATAAGAAGAACATATGGCTGAGGCCCGAGTACTTGCAGAAAGCCAAGTGGGAGCCTCAGCTCAAGGACTTTGACATCTTTTCTGCTCCTCCAAAGAAGAAGCTGAAAAGGAGGCAAAAGACTATGAGGATAGAGGAGCAGTCTGAGCGGACAGAGAAAAGCCATCTGACTGAAACTTCAAAACGTCCAACGACGATTGTTGAGTACTCCTCGTCCAATGACGACGAAGCTGTTATTGAACTGGTGGTGAGAAAGAAGAGGCCAGTCTGAGGCGTTGAAGACGTTAGACCTTCAGTTGCTGCTGTGCCTGCTGAGACCTCGGGCCCATTCGTGGGGCCACCCGTTGCCTTTCCTTTTTTCGATGAGCCCGCGCCAGACATCTCTTCTGTTTTTAGTAGAGAGGCCTCGAATTGGATTGATAATCCAACCGAGGACATTGTTGGGGAGCAAGTCGAGGAGGAGATGATGGCGACTCAGGCCGAGAAAGCAATGTTGATGCCCACGATGGCGATTGCTGAGGCCGAGGAACGGAGGGCCATAGAGGCGCCCACTGCTGAGCTCCCTTGTCTTGCGATCCAAATTTATAGGTTGATAGAGACTCCGCCCGAGGCCCATGAAGAGGTCCTGGTCTAGGATTTCACAGAGACTTCAGATGCTGCAGCAGAGATTGGGGTTGAGGATCATTTTGAAGCGGTTGGGCCCCCAGTCTTAGATTCTGGTGAAGTTTCCCTTGCATCTGAAGCCAGGGTTGAAGCTTCTGTAGCAGAGGCGAAAGTTGCTATGGGGCCAGCAGAATTCGAAGCCCATAGAGGAGAGAGTCCAACGGGGAGTTCTTTTTTCTTCAAGGTACATCTTTGTTCCACCCTAGGCTCGTTTTCCTTTTTGTCCATGCCATGACGATTAGTTTTCCCGTCGCAGCTCCGTCAGTTGTTCGGCCCATTTGCTGTAATTATCGACGAGGCTGCCCAGTCTTACATGAGCTCGGAGACTCTCAAGGCTGCTGAGGAGCGCAATAAGTGTCTGGATTTTGAACTTGTTGAGGCTAAGAGCAAAATCGCTTCCCTTGAGGATTCACTGAAGGCCCAGCAGCAACAGTATGTTTCCCTTCGGAGCAGATATCTTCATTTGTAAGGTGAGCTCAGGACTTCAATAAATGCCGAGGATATCAAATCTATGCTGGAGCAGAAGTATTGGGACGACTTTGGACTATGCCGTCACATAATGCGGATATTGAATCCAAAGTTTCCTCTTTCTTAGTTCCGCTTGAGGAATGCCAGCGCTCAATCCAAGTCTGATCTGATTGGCTGCTCGGAGAGGATGACATTTTTTACCCTTTCCAGGTAGGATCTTCTGGGTCATGACTTACGGTTGTCCTCTTTCTTCCTTTCTCTTTTATTTTTATTTAATGTACATTGTACATGAATGTATCAGTAAAAATAACTTTTCGGTGCAATCCTTTTCTATTTCTTCTTATTGCTTATGCTTATGGTTCTTTCTTGGACTTAGACTCTTAGGAAATTTTATCCTTTACGAGCTGAGTGTTCGAACTTTTTGATTGTCTCAAGTTGTTGATACTACCTCTAGGGTCTTCGCATTTCAGCTGTTCTAAGCCCCTTAAATTTTAGGGTTCAACCTCCTAGGGGTTGTTTGGCGTTGTTGCCAAGTTTTAAGTCCCACCTCGAACGGGCCGTTCGTTCTTTGCCGAGTTTTAAAATCCGACCTCTTCTAGGTCGCTCGATGATGTGACCGAGTTTTTGAGTCCAACTTCCAATGAACCGCTCGGCCTTGCCGAGTTTTACAGGTTGTTTTAGAACAACTTTAGAGCAAGTGAAAGGGAACCTGTTCACTTGACTCAGGGGTAGCCTAGCTCTTGATTATCCATGCGGGACAAAGAATATGACATGCAAACACCCAAATAAATGCAAAACATTAAATAAGTAAAAATAGTTTTATTACGTTAATAAAACGTGATACAAGAACATCAAGCGATGCAATCGACCTTGCCTAGCCGTCTTCTACACCCTTTTGGCTTCATCTGCGTCTTCAGGTAATGTCCCGTCGGACAAGTACCTCAAATAAGGGGTCATCCAGTTGTCAGCATTGGATATTTGTATCACTTTGGGTTCAGTATCTTCTATACTGGGATTGTCGAGGACCTCGCGCATTCCTCAGATATATTGCTCAGGGTCTCCTGATGTTGTTGCTTTTGCGAGCTGGTTAGCTTTTCCGTTCTCCTCCCTTAGGATGTGAACCATTTCAACCTTCTTAAAAGTCAAAGTCAAACCTCGGACTTTTGAGAGGTATTTGGATAGTTGTAGGCTGTTAGCTACGAAATTTTCTCGGATTTGGTTGACGACCAACTGAGAGTCACCGT
>JAOVVI020015432.1:0-11185 GCA_028571085.2 Nepenthes alata | reverse complement strand
ATCAAGTCGCGCACTGGCGGTCAACATCGTGTTGACCGTCTGTGAGCGAGTTGTCCGCCAAGACGGTCAACGCATACGTTGACCGTCTTGGGCTTTCCAGCTCGTGGGCCCGTTTTCTCACTGGGCCGTCAAAAAGTGTTGACTGGCCTTCTTGGACTTTCGTTGACCTCTTTCTGGGCCAACCCATTATCTGTGTACCTATCAAGATGTAATTATTACCTCCTTTTTAAATTTTAAATCCATCATAATCTAGTTTTTCTAACTTCCAATTCAAACTTCTAATTTAAGTATTTACTCTCCTATTTATGTATTATCTATAGATTAAACGGATAACTATCTAATATTTTTAAACAAAATTTGAATAGTTCATGATAAAAAAGGTAATCTTTGATAGGACTGTCCATTTTTTACAATTTTTTTACTTGCTTATTAGCCTATTTTAATGATACTGATTTTAATATTTAAGTTCAGATAACAACTATATTACAATAATACTAACCAAAAAAAAAAAAAAAAAATTAAGATCATATTTGATATGAGTCTCACATCAGGAAGCTTTCTTTAAGGGAAATGACCTATAAGTTTGAAGGATTTTTTTCACATTTCAGGTGCGGCTTTTAGATTAAACTCTTCTCTTGGACTTATACTCACAATATTTAGCACATTCATTAAGATACCATTATGCCTGGAAAGGACTATCTACAGAGGGGATTGATCGACGGAGGGACTGGCCGAAAAAAGAATCGGGTGAAGCGTCGCCAAATAAAGTATCGTAGAGTGTAGTCGTCGAGATCTGCGGTTGTTGAAGGGGGTACAGTGATATGAGTTTCACATCGAGGGGTACTCTTTAAGGAGAAAAGTTTATAAATTTGATGGGTTCTTCTACCTATTAGATATGTTTTTTGCGTTGGATTCTTCCTTTGAATTTGTACTCGCAACAACATCAACCTTGATCGAAGATACGGTATGCCATCAGGGTGATTAGGCATGTGATAATTGTAATGCCGTTCCTTGAATAATAGATAGAGTTTTAGCTGTGCAATTATGCAAATCAATAACATGTTCACACCCACCACCATCACGTGTTCAGGTAATACCGAATTGATGTGAAGTTTATTTATATTATTTCGATATAATTAGGTATAAATTTAAAATTTATATGCTTTATAGTAATATATTATTTTAAATTATATATATTTTTTATATTATATTTAAACAGTTGAATTTATTTATTTATAAATGGCCTATGTAATAAGACAGAACAATTGGATCGCACGACGGTGAGGAAAACACTTGTCCTGTACATTTACGTTTTAAATTAATATATAAAGTCACAGTGTGTTAATTACAGTGAGGAAAACACTTGTGTATAATAGCTCAGAAATAAAGCTAATTAACTAAAAAATGGCTAATCGGATTTTTTAATAAAATTCTCTAATAAAAAAAATGGACCACGAGGAAGGTAGGGGGGATAATGTATGAGCTTGCACACACGATTTATGCAGATCATCGTCCTCTTTCCAGACATCGGCATCTATACCATGGCGGTATCTCCTCAACTTTGCGGCTTCTCCACTCGCGCCGCCCTCTCTCTGCCGGAGAATCATGCGCGATTCGGAGTCATGTGGTGCAGGAAACCTATCTCCATACGTTGCGTCGGCGAGTCTGCGTCTTCTTTGGCTTCTGCCACCGATTCCGACTTCGATCCGAAGGTCTTTCGGCACAACTTGACGAGAAGTAAGAATTACAATCGGAAAGGCTTTGGTCACAAGGAAGAGACTCTGGAGCTCATGAATCGCGAGTATACTAGTAAGGCCTTCTCTTTGAATTTCTCTTTCTTTTTTGTTTTGGCGAATTCAGTTAAACCGATGTGCTTTGCCCGACCCATTTCAATTACCTTTCGCGATTTCTGAAATCCATGCTAATGAACATGCAAATTTCATTTCAAGGAAGTTTAAGTAGTTCAAAGGTGTTTCAGTAGTTCTCTAAGGATTTTAAGGCAAACTGATTTGAAAATTAAAAGGATGCAGACTGCTCCTTCCGCCGTTTGTTTTCTAGGAAAACGAAATTAGCTTGGCTGATTTGTCTCTAATTAATCCGTCGATTGCAACTGCTATTCTCTCTTTGCTCTGTTGTAATATTTTGCAGGTGATATCATAAAGACGTTGAAGGAGAACGGGAACGAGTACACATGGGGAAGCGTTACTGTGAAATTAGCAGAAGCTTATGGATTTTGCTGGGGGGTAGAGCGGGCAGTACAAATAGCTTACGAAGCCAGAAAGCAGTTTCCTACCGAGAGGATCTGGATTACGAATGAAATTATTCATAACCCAACTGTTAATAAGGTTTGCAAGGCTCTTCTACCGACCTTAACATCCTCTCTCAAGCATCGGTGCTGTCCCTTGTGCTTCTTGCACAGATCCGACTTTTGATGAAACAAATTTCTGTCCATTTCTGCCTTAATCATAAATGGTTAAAGCATTAACATGTTTTGCTGCAGCGGTTAGAAGAAATGAAAGTCCAGAACATCCCTATTGATGATGGAAAGAAGCAATTTGAAGTTGTTGATAAAGGTGATGTTGTGATTTTGCCTGCTTTTGGAGCTGCCGTGGATGAGATGTTGGCTTTGAGTGGGAAAAAAGTACAAATAGTAGATACAACTTGTCCTTGGGTGGCTAAGGTATTTGTCGAAGATTATCTGCTGCTACACTCAATGCTTTATAACTTGTTTGCTTCATGTTTTACCTCTCGATGTCTATAGTGTTTATAAATCTTTATATAGGTATGGAACACTGTGGAGAAGCACAAGAAAGGAGAGTACACTTCTATTATTCATGGAAAATATGCTCATGAGGAGACAGTTGCAACTGCATCATTTGCAGGGAAATATGTCATTGTCAAGAATATGACAGAGGTAGATCTCTTCGATGTTATTTCTGAAATTTCTTCGAGCATGCTATTTAGTACTTGTAGAACTGCAGCATTTATCTTTTAGATGTGTTGAACCATTGTTCAGGCAAATTATGTGTGTGATTACATTCTTAGCGGTGAACTTGATGGGTCTAGCTCCACCAAAGGGGCCTTTCTGGAGGTACATCTTCTTTGGTTGTCTATGCATCCTTGTCTAGTTCTTTAGGCTTCTGTTGAGGTTCCGGTAATTAATAATGATTTTGCTTTCAGAAATTCAAATATGCGGTGTCCAAGGGGTTTGATCCGGACAAAGACCTATCAAAAGTTGGAATAGCAAATCAGACTACAATGCTCAAGGGTGAAACAGAAGAGATCGGTCAGTTGCAATGTTGTACTTAAGAATGTTATGTTTCTGCTACCCGTGAAATTCATGTTTTTGATGATAACTCTGCTTCTACTTGGCAGGGAAGTTGCTTGAGAGAACAATGATGCGCAAGTATGGAGTTGAAAATATAAATAAGCACTTCATAAGTTTCAATACGATTTGTGATGCTACTCAAGTAAATAATTCATCTACTCTTATCTGATTGATTTTCAAATGAATTGTTCAGCATTGTGCTTGGTTTCCTTTGGATGACGATCCATCTCTGAGTTTGTGTGACATGGGTGGATGTATATGTGCCTTCTTTCGCTAGTTTTCCACCATGTGAATATTGGGAGGACATTGATTGACCATCTCATCCTCATGTCTTGAGGATCTGCCATGGAATACGTCTGCAATTCTATCTGCTCATGTAGTGCAAATCACAAAACAAACCCATCATGGGAACCCTCAATGTGAAGAATGGTCTTGGTTTGCTCCCCCTGACATTGACTCAATTCAAGACCCTAAGGTGATTGTCATGACCCATATCTAGGTAGGCCATGGCTGTTGCAAGACCAAAATGAGCTTAGATCCCACCTTAGCCACAAAAAGTTTATTTGTTTCAACTTGAAACATAACATCTTATATACATGATTAAACTTATTATGAGCGTTGGGAGGCTCTCCTTAACAGGAATAATGATCTTGTTCTGTCATCGTATTTAATATTTATATGAGGGTTGACACTCATTAAAAATGGGTAGTTAAACATGACAAAGGTAACAGTACATTTACTTCCAAAATATCAAAAGAAGGCATAAAGTTCTTCATAAGGCCCAATCTTGATGTGTGTGGCTACTAGAAAGCGGCTCTAGCCTCATAATGATGTTTTGTGGTGAGAGTAGGCCTCCAATGAGGACAAAAGCAAGCAATAGTAGTCTGATCTTCTTAGAAGGATTCGGAAAAGAATGCAAGTTTGAAGAAAAATAAATAAGATTTTAAAAAACAAAGCTTAATGAATAATAAATTAAGTTTGCAAGTCTTCTTATAAGTATTCAACATAAGTCAAAAGCCACCTGAATTATGCATGAAGGACACACGAGCAACGCATGTATAGGGATTCACGACAAATACACGTCAATGCCATTCATGAGTACATTTTATTCAGTATTCCCATGCCTAATATGTGCCTATTTCACACAAGCGCATTTTGTCCAGTATCACCATGCCTAAGCTGCGCCTATTTTACACATGAACATATTTTATCCAATATCTCTACACCTAATGTGCGATGGGGGCATGTGCGATGCTTGCTAAAGGCCTCATACCTGTGGGCCTATTCAGCACATGCGAGCAGCTTCCTGATTTTTGCCTGGGCATGTTTTTCTTGCCTATTTTCAGCCTGCTTTATAATGCTTCTCTTCTTCTAACCCTAGACGAATGAAGTTATCAAGCTTTGAGATATTATTGTTGAAGAAGAAGAGATCATTCAAAAGAGAAAACCTTTCAATTGCTTTTGAGAATTAATTGCCAAGATTTTCTCATTCAAAAATTTTTACCATTTGTAAACACTTTGTTTCAATCTCTAAGGATTCGTAGTTCTATTGGTGGCATGAATACTGGATTCCAGTAGTGTTTGGAGGTTTACTAGTGAATAAAGTAAAATCGATAAGAAGATTGGAAGTTGTCCAATTTTGTTGTTGTGAGCAAATCTAAGAAATTCTTTCGTAAAGGTTATTATTCAAGAGTAAGTCAACTAATATTTAGTGTGTTTGGACTGCCCGGAATATAAATTGACTTTTATATTATTTTACTTTCACTGTAAAGAGGCCCAGATGGTTTTACTCAAAAACTAGTCAATTTTTTAGAATTTTCTTTGTCACCAAAATGTGCATGAATTTTACTTTTTGCTTTGTGTATGTTATTATTATTGTTGATAATCATCTCATTGAAAAATTGATTAATTTTTACGACATCTAAAAAAGAATATCATTTACGTATGTTATATATTTGTACTTGTTGTGCTTCTGCTATATCAAAGGGTCTACACGGTAAGTGATTAGGATGGTTTGAGTCCTTTTGTAGTCATACGAGCACATAGCAGCTCCCAAATGACAAAGATATCTAATATATGCCCCAATGTTTGACATATACCAAATGCGGTCCCACAAACATCATATCATGAAGGTGCAGTTGGTACATACAAGGGTTATGTGAATATATAACATGATGTTCAAGTGGAAATCATGTTCAAGGAGTATTTGTTTGTTAAGCTAACACTGGATCTTTCAGATGAAATTATTTTTTATAAATCTTATTATCCACTCACCTGAATTGTGATGCAACACCTGGTTTACTCTTTAAGTTTCCAAAACAAAATTATGCACCTAATCTTTGTTAGCCAGGTTGTCAGTCAAATATAGAAGATATCGGTTGCCTTATTTACCTTACATATATGATCACCTTATATATTGTATATATATGTTTTTACCTAAATTAGATGATTTTAATTTATTATAATTGATTATGATTGTTTTAATTAGGGTTGTAATTTAGGTAAGTGTACTATTGTAATATGCTATAATCAAGGTACAAAATAATTCTATTTAATGAGAAGAAACTCTCAATTGAGTATATTCATAAAAATTGACGTGGTATCAAAGCCAACACATCTCAATTGCTACTTCTGAATCTCTTGATTTTATTCGAAGGTTTGTCCTAAATACGTGTGGCATTCGAAATCTTCAAACTCTGGGTATTTGAGAATCACTTCTCTCTTCATTATTTGGTGCTAGGAGAAACTTTATTTGGGTATTTCTCTCTTAGATTTGAGGTGTGCACAACTTCCTCTCAACCAGACGAAAAATAGCACAGTGAACTTGCCTGTTATCTCTATCGAGTGTGCCAACCTGTGCTGCCTTCTAGTTCCTTGTTTGTGCCGATATTTTGCTTCAATTTTAAGCCCTAATTTGAAACAACAGAGGAAGTCGACTTAAGGATTGTGATTGATTTGTGAAGCAGCATTGAGTTTGGTTGTTGTAATTTGGAGGGATATCACAATTGTGCTGATTGCAAAATCTATGTAAGATTTCTCCCTCTTCGAAACAGCTGAAAGAAGCCCTTCTATCTTCGGCCAGATTGTTGAGCACCATCATGTAAGTCTCTCTCTTTCTCTCTTGGATAAACAACAGCCAAAGTAAGTAGTTTGTGATGCAGATTGTCTTCTTGATTCTAATCTTCTGGATGTGGATATCATGTGAATGAGAGAAGATTCACAAGGGTTATATTGGGAGTTTGCTTTTATTTTCTTCTCTTCACGTGGGTATTATTATGTTGGGAGAAAATTCCATTATCCGTTTTAATGGAAAAATTACTCTGTTTGGGAGTTTCAGTTTAAAATATTCATTAAGGGAAAAGAATTTTGAAATCATTTAGATGATTCATCTATAGTTCTCATCGAAATAAAGGATTCTTAGATTTTGTTGTGGTTGTTGGAATCAATAAAACCACATATCGTAAATAATCTTCAATACTTCACAATTGTTAAGGAAATGTAGGATTATCTCCGGGGAATCTATAATTAAGATTATAACTCTCAGAAATTTTAATTAGAATTAGAAATTAATAATTTTTCTTGCATGACACTTTGAGCCTACATCCTCCATGTAGCAAGCTAGTTACTTTTAACTTCATTTCTACCATACTAGCTCATTTTCCTAAACAATTGCTCATAGATTTACCAAAAATCAGTCCACAAAACCTTCAAAATAGCTCCAGCAAATAAATTTCTAAATTCCCTGTTTACATAACTCAATCTCCTTATGAAAAAGATTACATAAAACTGAGAGTAGATACTAAAAACTAAGTTTCCTCAATGAAATTTCATTTTCACTTCACTAAAATTGTGAATATATATTAAATTATCAAGATGTGAAGTTTCTCCAAATAAGGAACTTGTACTTTTCCTTAATTATTGTAGCTGAAAAACAGGTTTGTGTCACCTTATTTTGTCTACTTTCCCCCTTTCCTGACTATCTTCTCTCAGCTCCCTCATTTACTTATGTTTTACCCAAATTGCAGTTTCTGCTGCCTTCTTTTGTAGTCTTTCAATTCTTCTTATTATTTCCCTTTCTTGTAAGTGTTGTTGAATTGCTGAAAAAAGCTAGCACTTGCCACCCATTAAGTTTCTGCTGTTCAGTCCACCCTTTTTTTCACAGTAATATCCAGGCCATGCCTCCAAATCACATAGCTTTGACATTGCGATGACAATTCTCACCATCCAATTAGGAAACTCTTTTGGTAAGTTGGCATCATGTTATCGAGTTTCTCAGCATGCATTCTGCTGGTATGTCTTATTGCGATGGATTCTGAACCCAACTGTAAGTAGAACTGCTAGATGGGATGGAGCATGAGAAAATGGCTTTGCATTCTGATCTTCAGCTACTCATTAACTTCTTGGTGGCAATAAGTTAAGATATTCATAGGATGGAGCATGAGAAAATTAGCTTCCTCTGCTCCCCATCGCCAAAGCCCCCCAACTCCAAAAAATGATGAGATTTTATTAATCACCAAAGCAATTCTTCAATAATGTGAGGTGGGTTAACCATCCGTAGAGGTGCAACGCAATTTTGCAGCAAATGGTAGGCCATCACGACTAGGGAGTATGGAGAGAGCACGTTCCTAGGCTTTAGCAAGACAGCACTGACAAACTCCCCTGTATTGTCTCTAATAACAAAACCCACACAATACAAATCTTCATTTTGCTTCAAAGAGGCACCCACATTAACTGCAACACCAATGTCCTTTGGTGAAGACCATGTTTCCCCAGCTCCCCCAACCTGACGTGTGTCTTTATTTCACTCCTGTGAATACCATAAATGGTAAATGCACTCCACAACACCAGCTGCCGACCCTCAAACTGTTGCTCTTACAAGTGGTATTATTCCTATTGTTCCATATGCCCCCAAAGTATGGCCAGGAACATCAGCCATTGGTTGCCACCAAGAGTTGAGAGCATTATACTCTGATCTGACAACTTGATGACATGCAATCTGGGGATCGCCTTAGCTGATATTGACTCCAAAGATTCTCTCCTTGGAAATATGTGATTAGTACATTCTATTCAGATCAATGCTCTTAATTTGTAGTATCATAGAGCAGTCCGGTAATATAATATAACCCCCAAGAGAGAGATAAATGTTGCCTTCCATATGTGACAACTGTTTTTTAGTCCTCTTGGTATTGTGGCCCCTTCCCCTCTGAAAATATCTTCTGGTGTTGCCTTTAAAAATTATTGATTGCCATTTCTCTACTATAGTGGGTTGTTAAAATTGTTAATAATCATGTGTCAAACTTGAATACAAGGGAAAGAAGTGATATCAAACTTTTTTTTAAGATGTTAGAGGCTTTCAGTTTGAACAATTTTCCTCCTGGTGCAGAACCCGACGTCATCAACAGCCATATAAATAACAACTGAGTTTTTTATCCAGCTTTGATAATGGTTCTGCGTATTAACAAAAAGCGACATTCCTTCCTGAAGCATGCCCGCTTATGGACTAGTTATATTTAGACGATGCTTTGCACAAGGAACTTAGATTTTTATGTCAAATTGAAACTGATTCTTTCCTGTTCCAGGAGCGGCAAGATGCAATGTATAAGCTGGTGGATGAAAGGCTGGATCTTATGTTGGTTGTAGGAGGTTGGAACTCAAGCAACACCTCTCATCTGCAAGAGATTTCAGAGGACCGTGGAATTCCCTCTTATTGGATTGACAGTGAGCAAAGAATAGGTCCTGGAAACAGAATTAGTTACAAGTTGCAAGTAAGTCTTTATGCTTTATTTTTGTAATGTGTAGATGATAGAGTTGGAACTTATGTTACCTGGTCTTAATGTCTGTATTTTGCTTCTCATCTATATGTATTCTCAGCATGGGGAGCTAGTAAAGAAGGAAAATTGGTTACCAGAGGGCCCTATCACCATTGGAGTAACATCAGGTGCTTCTACCCCAGACAAGGTGATACTCTCATCCAAGATAAATGACCTTTACATATAATTTTTTGTGGGTTCTGCTCATTGTTGTGTCTTGAACGTCGATCATCTTTGTCTGTTTCTGGTTCTGCTTTTATCAAGCTGAGAGAATCACACTCACGCACACACCTATTGCTTCCTAGTTCTGGCATTCCACTTGGCATAGGAAGCAAAACATTGCTAGAAACCCCCATAGAGGCTACAATATCCTTCCATCCCTGGAATATCTCGACGCAAACTAGTGGATGTATGGTGTCGGTGTTTGGTATCCAGCAATCAGTGATGTTTTACACTCTTCTACTCCAACCCCGCACCCCCCTCCCACCAATATGAAAAATCCAACTGGGAAAAATGGATTTGATTTTGGTTTTGTGGCCAGGTGGTCGAAGATGTCCTTGTCAAGGTGTTTGAGATCAAGCAAGAAGAGGCATTGCAGCTTGCATGAAGTTAGGGAGATGAGATGTTGACATGAATTTCATACTAATGATTGGCGACAGGGCCAATGAATGTATCAGGCTCAGTAGATGCTCTAATTAGTTGGATTCAGTAAACAGGCAATGTCTACACTGCGTAGGCAGCAAAAAGTGGGGGAAAAATACATAGGAAAAGCAATATCATTTCGATGCTTGTGACTATCAAAATCTGCTCAGTCCATGATGTATGTATGCATTTGAACCCCTCGGATGACTTGGCCTATGATTATATACAGTTAAAAAGTAGAGTTCCCTTGTATTCAGCAGCAATATCAATGCAGAAGTAGGTGTTGAGGTGTTACAAAAGTACCGGCTATAACCCGAACCAGTAGGGAAGTATCTAACCAGAAAACAGGGTAACCAAACTGAATATTTTCGATTTCGTGGTAGAGTATCCAATTTTTTTTGGATTTGGGTATGGTTTGGGCTGAGCGTTTTTTATTTAATGCTGGTTACCTGATTTATTTTTTATTATGAAATTGTATACTTGTAAAAGTATGTATATCTTTTGTGAATCGGGAAGAGGGATGGTAGGGCATGAAATTCTTACGGTGCCTCCATTAATCCCGGATAAGCTAAAGATTGTTGCTTATCTGATTCATGGGAGGCGGAAATCGATGCTGGAAGTCTCGCTGCTAACGTTGCTGCTTCTCATTTCTTACTGAGTGGCTGCAGCTTGGAGAAATGTTTCTTTTCCATCTGATGATGTGGAAAAATGCTGTGAGATTGCAAAGCAAACAGCATTAATGTGGTGGATTTAATAATGGTCTTTTTTATCTCTTGTGATGTGAACGGTAGAAATGGGCTGGCTTAGTGCAAAGATCCACAGATTTTGTGGCCGATCCAGGAGGCGTTCGGCCCACAGGCCTAGAGGCCGGTCAACACTCCCCTTAACCAAAAGCAGCACTTCAACCGGTCGGTTATGGCCCAAGCTAGCTATGACCCAATCCGGATGGCCCACAATACCATTCATGTGCATTGAAGATCACCTGCCTTAATCGACTAGAACCCCGAATATTGTCTCAGATTATGATCTCTCTAGTAATAGTAACTCCTAACTCAGTGTATCTCTTGTAATGGTAACCCTAATATTTGCCATGTACAGTATCTCTCCAATAAATGAAGAAATTTCCTTTGACTGATCACAGTTATTTAGATCGGTGTCTGTAATCCTCATGCCAACCCACCGAGTTTGCGTGAGGCAGCTAACAGCCAGCTTTGTCGCCGAAGCAACCCCTTATGATAGACTTTAAGGGGGGATATACATTGATGCCTACATTGACGCTAATACCATCCCTTAGATGTTGGCATTCACACACAAACAACCCTCGAACCCTTATGGTACGTTTGGTTGCTGGAATAGAATAAGGTAGGAATAGAATAGTTATTCTAGGGAATAGAAATGAATGAAA
>JAOVVI020015430.1:0-10673 GCA_028571085.2 Nepenthes alata | reverse complement strand
TCAAGAAAATGACTCCCACATATCCTCAAAAAGCTACAGGATCAGAGATTACAATTACACAATCACCACAGATTTGGTGTGGTTTTTGGTTCATTACACAACTAATAACTCCAACACTTCAGACGCAATTTGGTTTCCCAAATTAGGAACACTACAGTCTATTGCCTTAAACATTAGAGCCTACCCATAATTTCTTAAACAGAAACTCCCAGTTGCTAATCCCAATTTGTGAAGGAGCAATTCACACTTAGGATTCTTCTCCTTCTTAGCCCACGAGCATCTGTTTACATATAATGCAACCGAGATCCATCCTTTTTACAGTCCCTAACTTGCAGATTTGTAGGACATTCATTATTCTCAGAGTAATATTCATAAATTCTCAAGACAAAATTTCATCACAAGGTCTCGATTTCGGGTGAAATAACTTTCAACCCACAAACTCCTCCCCCACTTTGCTTGTGGGTGATTACCTGTTGATGCAGAATAACAAAACCCCAATCCTTCTTAAGGATATTACTTCCTATACTAGCTTACTTAGTCCATTAATCAATTCTACTTTCCAAAGACCTTAAGATATCCTTAACGACACTTAACCGATCCCCTTACAATTTCATACAAATCCTTAGAGACCAATGTCGATTTCAATCTACCTTCAATTCACCTATCTGAATGAGTTGGCTTAGTCTTTTCCTCTAAATACATATATTCCACTAAACTTTCATCGCCAGATTCTCAGACGGCTACAAGAACATAACATACATCATGGTATAACATTTTTCATATTATCGCAATCTACAATGTTTATTTCAAAATGCTAGCAACAACTGAGCAAATATACCCAAAATAGTAAAAATATATAGTTTTACATATATACAAAACATATACATGCTTTCAGAAGATAACTTCAAAATGGATGCGGTAAATTCACACATGCAGGCGAGAGAACAGAAGCATAAATACGATACAGAATACTAGGAAACCTATTGTGGTGCATAATACTAGAAAACCTATGACTTTTTATCCTTAATTATTGATTCAGAATTCGGTTCAGAGTCCATATTTCAGAACATTAAGCTAGTTCCCAATTGAAAGTCCATATTTCAGAACATTGACCTAGTTCTCTGTTCAGAGACGCTATTTCAGACCTGATTCAGAATTTGGTTTGGAGTCCCTATTTCAAAACATTAACTTAGTTCCAGATTCGGAATCCATATTTCATAAGAGTGACCTAGTTCTCGGTTCAGAATCTATATTTCAGAATAATACCTAGTTCCTGATTCAGAATCCATATATCAGAACATTAACCTAGTTCTTAGTTCAGGATCCATATTTCAGAATATTAACCTAGTTCTCGATTTAAAATCCACATTTCAGAACATTAACCAAGTTCTCGGTTCAGAATCCACATTTCTGAATATTAGCCTAGTTCTCGATTAGAATCCACATTTAGAACATTAACCTAGTTCTCGGTTCAGAATCCATATATCAGAACATTCAGTTTCCTTTTAAATATATTACATACCCTCCATACTTTACATCCAAGGGTAGGATGATTTCTTTTTAGTTTAATTCCATACATACCCTCCATACTTTACATCCCGAGGGCAGGATGGTTTTTTTAGTTTGATTAGCAATTATTCGGTGCAGTTCTGATGCCTATTATTCAGTGTTTCAATGCAGTAACCTAAGGACGAGGTCATGGACTAGCTATACCGGAATCCTACTGATTTACTTAACGGATGACATTCTTATCCTTATTTCCTTAACCATAATTCTCCTGTCTACTACAACCTTTCTTGTTCATACGATTAAACCTTCAGTAAGTTTCAGAGCTTCTCTATGTCATAACAATACTGTTTCAGATTAATTCCTCAAGTGCAATTTGTCAAATAAACTTCATCAAACCTCCAATTAGCATTTCCATCTCAGGATTTATACATTTCTTCTTATTCTCTAACCTTTAACTTATCGTATTTTAGTTGGCTAATTAAACATTGTTCGGTAATCTTTTAGATAACTTCAGAATACCCCAGAAGATTAACAGTGCATTTTGATGGGACTTTTCAAACTAAACCTTAATCGGGGACCCTTCAGATAGCTTCAAAACATCTCAAAAGTTCTACAGTATATTCCTGTGGGATTTTTCATACTAAAATTACCTCATACTCCTTATCATATTTCATAATCACTGTTACATCTCCAATTTAGGGAACTTATACATAAAACCACCAAATTTTGACCTAGGGTTTTGCACGGAACTGTGGGACCATAATCGGACACCCTACGCATGTACAGTCATGAAAATGAAGCCCTATATTGCGATACATATAGATAAACTTAAAATCTATCTGATTAATTTACAGAAATATGCTTCATATGCATTAAACAAAGACAAATAGTAATTTAGAGCATAAATACATTTCTAGGGATGCAGAAAAACAGTAAAAACAGAGGGTAACGTCTGGGGTACACTTGCCTTAGTATGCTCTACCGTTATTTTTACCAGGATCGAATCAAAACGGGTAGATTTCTCATTTCTCCTTCTCTTTTCTTCTCTCCTTCTTCCTTTCCCTTCATGCTGCTGCTGGTTCTGTTGTGGGCTGCCCCTCTCTCTCCCAAAATTGTCTTTAAAAAGAAGGAAATGGAGGGTCACGTACGTGCCATATGACAGGTGCTAAAGCATCCGTTGAGCAGCCATCGACTGCCCAGGCACGTAAATCAGCACTCGGGTTGGTGTTGAAGCACTACTCGAGCGCACCCATTACAATTCCATCCCGCTACCGTGCCGCCTCGAGCAGACCTCAGGTGGTGCTATTCATAAATTTGCGCCTCACCAGCGCTTGAGCTCTACTCGGGCGCAGGTAAGGCCCGTGTCGTGCCTACAGCAAGCCTACTACGCATATTTTCCATCCGGGACCCATTTTGACCCTTCCAACCCAATTCTTCACATTCTTGGACCCTAATTTTGATTATATAACCTTATTAGGCCATGATTAACATAATTTAAAGACCAAAATCTTATTTACAAATCAACATTTCTCGGTTTACAACTTTGATCCCCAATTTTTTTATTCTGAAATTTTTGGCTTTTCAATCTGATTCCTCCCGTACCTTTTGACCACAATTCACCTATTTCAACTTAATTACCTCCCAGTTACCATATTTTGAAATTCTAAAACCTTTTTTTTTAGAAATTGGTACCTTATAGGACCTAACTTCCTCTTTTTGCTTCCAAACTCAGTTTTTTCACATTCTAAGCCCAATCATTGGTCATTATTAACTTAATTTATCATGTTTTGGGACTCGGATCGTCACAACATTACAACATATATTCCAACAATTCCATTTCTTTAATCCTTAAATGGGTAACAAAACTCTTTTTTTTTTTGGTAAGTAAGGGTAACAAAACTCATCATTTGGTAACTCAAAGTGTCCATCACAACATTGGCCTTTCCTATTTGATATTGAATTTCTCAATTATAATCTTTCAAAAAATCCATCTATCTGCTCTATTTCATATTCAATCCCTTTTGAGAGAATAAATACTTAAGGCTCTTGTGGTCTAAATACACCAAAAATTTCTCTCTATATATCTCCAAATCTTCAATACAAAGATCATCACTACCAATTCTAGATCATGCATCGAATAATTCCTTTTGTTCATCTTCAATTGTCTCAATCCATACACAATAACTCTCCCATACTATATCAAAACACACCCAAGTTTGGTCTTAGGCGCATCACAATAAACCATAAATGCTCTAGAGTCTTCAAGAATCGTCAAAATTGGGGCGGTTGTTAGGCAATCCTTCAACTCTCGAAAACTTCTTTTACAATCCTCTATCCATTCAAATTTAACTTCCTTTTGCGTCGATTCGGTTAATGGCATGGAAATTCTAAAAAACTTCTCCGTAAGTCCTTGATAATAACTTGCCATTCCCAAAAAGCTTTAAGCTTCGGTTACCATCGTCGGTCTACTCCAATTAATGACTACTTCAAATTTCTTGAGATCAACCAAAATACCTCCCTTTGAAATGACATGACCCAAAAATATATTTTTTTTGAGCCGAAACTCACACTTCTTCTACTTAATATACAATCTCCTTTCTTGAAGCATTTAGAGTACAATCCTCAAATAAATCTTGTGCACTTTGTAACTCCTCAAGCATATCAAAATGTTATCAATAATACTAAATACCTGATTCATTAAGTCTATAAATACTATAGGGGAATTAGTTAATCTAAAATGTATAACTAAAAACTCGTAATGCCCATACCTTGTTTGGAAAGCCATCTTCACCACATCTTTCTTCTAAATCCTGAACTGATGATAACTCGAATGACGATCAACCTTTGAAAATACCTGGGTCCCTTACAATTGATCAAACAAATCATCGATTCTCACCAACAGATACTTGTTCTTGATAGTGTTCTTGTTAAGATTTTGATAATCTATGCACAGCCACCTAGACCCATCCTTTTTCTTCACAAACAACACCAAAGCACCACATGGGGACACAATTGGCCGGATGAAACCCTTCTCCAGTAGCTCTTACAATTGTTACTTTAATTCCCTAAACTCCTATGGTGCCATACTATAGGGGGTCATCGATATTGGTGTCACACCAAGCATCATCTTAATTTCAAATTTGATTTCCCAGTTTGACAGTAGTCCTGAAAAATCTTCTAAAAAAATATCCTCAAACTCATAAACCATCAGTATGTCCTTATCGAAACATTATGGCTCTCGATTGTGCTTGCATAAGTCAAATAGGCTTGACATTCATTTTTCAATAAATGGAAAGCATGCAATTCCGACATCATATAGGGGGATTGTTTATGCATTACTCCTTCAAAATAAAAGGATTCACATATCAAAATTATAAAATATACCCTCTTATGAAAACAATCTACATTAGCATGGTAACTAGCTAGCTAATTTAATCCTAATATTATATCAAAATTAGGCATGCCTAACAAAATGAAATGTATTACCAACTCTAACTCATTAACCCAAATAAGACACCTAGGGTTCACAATATCCATAACTAGAAACGATCCTATAGGTATAGAAACTATCAATAAAAAATTCACAATCCTCAAGGATAATATCAAGTAATGGACAAACTTTGGTGGCACAAATGAATATATTGACCCTGAATCCAAAAGTAAATAAGCTAAAATTTTATAAATGGTAAGTTTACCTTCCACCATCGTGGGTGACAGATCGCATCTTAGGCCATCAACGCAAACGCTCTTCCCGAAGCACTTGGCATCCTCGTCGTTTACCTCGAGTGTAAGGATCGTGATTTCAATATTCATAATTCGATAAGCTAAATTAATTTATGTAAAATTAAGGTCAATGAATAGTAAAAACTCAGAAACTAAGAACTCACACTGAAATGTGATAAAAATTTATTTGATAAAATCAACTTCAATTTCAGTTAATAAATGATAGAATGAATGATCAGAAGTAATTTGATTAATAATCAAATTAATTTTAGTTGATGACAAAATAAACCGATTACCAAAATTACACCCGACTAACAAACAAACTTGACTCGATTGATTAAATATAGCTCAAATCAAATAAGAATGCTAGACTCAATTTGTAACCGAACAAGTTTCGGTTGATTAAATTAGTGTTCCGGTGGACCCGAAACCAGCTCGGAAGCTGCCGAAACTTCCATACAACAACCTAACTAAAATTTATGATTGAAATTAATATTTAGAAGGATCCAACAGCAGCCATATAAAATTTTATATACTTAGAAAAATTTGTGAAAATAGGAAATTAGAAGGGGGCCAGCCAACATATATAAATAAAGCCAAGTTTAATACACCCTTAACAATTAATTTTTAATTAGTTATTGAAGGACACATGTCACCCCCTTCAAGCTCCAATACTTAGAAAAAAATTGAAGAAGGAAAGGATTTTTGTGGGGCTAGGAGAGAAGGAAGACATGGCAGCCACTCACACAACACACCCACCCTCCACATTCCCCTTTTTTATTAATTAAAAGAAAAATAATTCTTACATGGCTAAATTTTGGGGACACATGGCACTCAAGAAGGTTTAACATGTATCCAATTAACCACCAATGAAGTTCCAACAAGTGGCTTAAGGAGGGAGCAACAACTTGGCATTTTGCATAGCTGAATCATCCCTTGGGCAACTGAGAATTGTCCACCTTATGGGGCAGGAGGTAAAACCAAAAAATTTAATCAATGATTCAAAATTTTAGGGGACAAATATATCTAGAAATCCATAAAAAAAACTAGAAAAAATGGTGGGGAAATTGGGAGAAAGAGCTGACCAACAAAGTGAGAAAAGCAGAGCCGAGTGAAGCTGCCGGCTGTTTGGAGATAGGAGTTCAAAAATTATTATACATTAATTCGGATAAGAGCTCTTTTCCCTAATTGATTTTTTTGTTAAATTCTTGCTCTTATCTTGAAATATTGTCGGTCCAATACTTAAAGTTCTCTCCGAATCCATGGTAGAATGAGCAAAGTTCAGCAACATGTCAAAATGGGACTCTTTTGCTGAACTTTGCTGCACCTTGCTGATATCCAAATTTTTTCATGCCTCATTTGATCGATTCATGCCATAAAATTTTTATTGTATGTCATTTAATATGTTGGATAATTATCCGTATTTTTTTTCAGGAATAATCCTTGTCGTTACCATGGTAAAATGAGAAATTTTCAGCAACATGTCAAAATGGGACTCTGTTACTGAACTCTACTGCACCATGCTGATGTCAGCATTTTTACATACCTCATTTGATCGATTCATGACAATAAATTTTTCATGAATATACTTTAAGATGTTAGATAAATCACCGTATTTGTTTTTGCAACGATATTTTCCGTTACCATGATAGAATAGTCGATTTTCAGAAACATGCAACATGAAGTTGGTTTTGCAACCTGCTGTTATTCTTACTGATATGCTAATTTTTACATACTGTTAATGGCCAATTTATCCCATGAAACTTTTATTGAAGAAACTTTAATATGTTTCCTAAATCACTCTATTTTGTTTTTGGAATAATTCTTCACAAAACCGGCCCTTTTGATGGATCAAAGGAGACTGGCAAACTGAACTGGCTGGAAACAAGGTAGTCATTGGTGCTTCATTTGGCTGCCATTTTTACCAAGTTCTAGGCCGATTCAAACTCCACAAAAATTATGTAAGATTCAATGAACCAAAAATATTCCATAAATTTGGCAAAATTTTATCAATTCAAAATCTAACCGATTCAGCCCAAAGAAAAGGAAGCGTCGCTGAACTAGGCAAAAGCTGAGCTGTGCATGAAAGAGTAATGTGTAACTTTGAACTGGGCAAGAAAAAAAAAAGAAAAATTTATATGAGCTGGTCCAACATTTTATTATGATTCTAGATATGTATGGAAAATAATTTTCCACGGTGATTTAATCACTGAACCGGGCTTCACATTGATAACTGGACTAACTTCAGCAATTATGCTAAGATCGGCAGTTTGGGGAAATCAAGCCGATCAGGCCTCCATCCGACCTCCAATGAGAGGTTCCGGGTTAAGAACATAATAATTTGAATGTAGTTAAGTCAACATAGGTGAATTGTGGTCAAAAGGTACGGAAGGAATCGGATTGAAAAGCTCAAAGAGCCGAAATCGGTAAATAGGGAACGGAAATTGTAAGCCGTGAAATATTAATTCGTAAATAAGATATTGAGTTTTAAATTATGATAATCATGACTTATTAATATTATATAATCAAAAGTAAGGTCCAAGGATGTGAAAGACTGGGTTAGAATGGTCAAAACGGGTCCCGAACGGCAAAAACGTGAAGTAGGCTTGCTGCAAGCTTGCTGCAAACCTAACGCACGCCCTCCATGGGCTCAAGCCCATGGAAACCACAGAATCCAGATTGTCTGTGCTCGCCGCGTGCTCGTCACGCGCTCGAGCTGGCCTGACAAGTTAGGCTGCACTCGCCGCGCGCCCACTGCGCGCTCAAGCGCCAGCCTGTTTTAAAGCTGAGTGATGATTTGCGATTTTCATTTTCCCACATTCCAAAACTTTCTAGAGAGAGAGGGTGTCAATTTTAGAGAGAGGAAGGAGGAGATCGAGGCCGTGGAGTCCGAATCCATCCGAGAGCTAGTTATAAAAGTGGTAATACGCGTCGAGGCAAGTGTTCTCATACAAACTAACTTTTCTTATTCGATGTTTTTCGTTTATCAATGGGTATTTTCATCTTGATACCCACCCAAACCAAGAAAAATGTATTACCCATGACTTGAGGCCAAGGATTATGTAGTTTATTGTTCGATTTACTCACAAAATCGGTCGGTGGAGTTCCACCAAACCGTAACCTACAGGAATTGGGGGTTTTCCATTTTCACACCGTATCTTGTTAAATTGACCCCAAAATAGGAATCACCACGTCCCAATTATATATATAGATCGGCCATACGATCGATCTCGCACGTTTTGACCTGTTCGCGGCGTCCGAGCCCTCTAAATATGAACTGTTACTATTCAACCGAAATTAAATGGGAAATTTGCTTGCTTCCACCATCGTATTATGTTGAATTGACCCAAAATTGTGAATCACCACGTCCCAAATGTATATTTATATCGACCGAACGACCGATCCCGTATGATTCAACCCGTTCGCGGCGTTCGAGCCCTCTAAAAGTGGCCTGACACTATTCATCTGAAAATAAAGTGTGGATTTACTTGCTTTACCTCTATTTCATTGTGATGAAACTTATGATTAAATGCTCGTGTTAAATTGTAAGTGCCAAAAATGTGAAATTGTGCACCGAAAGTAAGAGAATGTGTCCGGGAGGCTTCTTAGGTGATATTTGACCATCGGAGGTAAGGAATTTGAACTCTCTTGTGAACTTGAAATGAATGGTTAAAAAAAAGGCTTAAGTTCAAAAGAAAGAAAGGAACGGAGTAAGTAAATGGAAGGGAATCCACAAAGTGTAATATAATGGATTTGATCTCCTGGATGGAGATATGTGATAGATTTGATCTCCCGGATGGAGATAAGGATGGGAATGTGATTTTTCGATTGAAAATTGTGATGTGCTTGTGGTGAATCTTCCCTCAACGAAAGATTAATCCTAAAACTAGGACCATAGTTCATAGGGGTAGTATTCTCTAGTTTGCCATATCCATCACGGTGTGAACCCAAGGAATACTTGGCCACGTATTCTGGCCGCTTGTGGAAGCGAGTGATATTCGTGGTACGCTTTAGGATACTACTGTGCAAGAACGAGGATCGCCCTGGTCCCCGGGGGATATGAGGCGAGTTGAGATGGTCGAGTGCTGCAGGCCTAAAATGTAACCGGTGGTTGAGTGGTGCAGACCTAAAATGTAGCCGGTGGTCGAGTGCTGCAGACCTAAAATGTAGCCGGCTTTAGAATGTGTGGCAAACACATTCCCTTCCTCGTTCTCTCACACCGTTGGTTAGTAGGACCTACTAGCACGGGTCCACAAAGATTATTGAAAGTAATGAAAATGAATGGACGTAACTGGAACAAACATGCGAACTAGATGATCCCAGATGTCCCCCCTCCTCGCATGCTTTCTTTTATTCAAGTTATATGTTTCCCCTGCCTAGTTACTGTTTTTCCTCTTAATTGCTGTAGTTAGTGATGTATGATTACATTTGCTGAGTTGTATGCTCACTCTTACTGTTTCTCCTTCCAGATGAGAACATTAAACTGGCGCCTGATTAGTTAGAGTAAGGAAAGGGACTTGCTTGAGGAGATTAGCAGGATATTGAAGGCTTGAAGTTTTAGATAAATTCGCAGGTTTATGGATTTAGCTATGCTTCCTTTTTTTTTTGGTAAGTAAGTAAATATTTAGCTGCGCATTCGCGGAGGAGGGGTCTTCCGCTGCAATCCGAACGATTTAGCTATGCTTCCGCATTTATGTTGATGTTCTGAATTTTATTTAGTCCTAGATGAAATCTTTTCAGATCCAATACGGTAGTTAGGAATACTATGTTGGAGTCATGAATTGTATGGCGATGCGGTCCTGTGTATTGTGTTGTAGGCCAAAATATCATAATCAGATAGTTGTATGCTTGTACAGGTTATTTTAAACAGGTTGTATTTTTTATTTTTCGTCCAGTTACAGAGAAAACTCTGCCAAAAATTTACTGAATCCATAATGATAAATTATGGGCATAAGTTTATGTTACCATTGACGGAGGTTATTTAAGGAGAATAACCCGGTCTGTCACGGTTGGTATCAAAGAAAAAGAGATGCCTTAGGTTTGATCTGAATCGTATGCAAAAGCTTAGGACCAGTTAGGATTCGGCCAAAATACGTAGATTAAGGTATGGGATCATTAAATTGGAACAGTTCGAGGTATCTTAGTTTTCCTAAACTAGACTAGTCTTCAGTTGAAATTTTTTTTTTGGTAAGTAATTAATTGCATTAAATTAAAGTAAACTGTACAAAAAACTATATTTTTTTACCAAGTATTTTTCCGACTTGGAAAAGGAAACATAAAAATAAGGGGGACCCCGAAACCCATGACAGAAGTCATTAAGAAAAAAGATTACAAAAATATTCGATAATTGTAAAGATAAAACCCAATCTTACCTTGCATCCAAGCCACTCCGTCCTAGGAGCCGAGAAGGCACACCTGATACAAGACAAATGCACTCCAGG
>JAOVVI020015429.1:0-11187 GCA_028571085.2 Nepenthes alata | reverse complement strand
GGATTTGGGTTCTAAAGTATACCACTTTGTTTTAGATCCCAGAATACTTATTTGGTGAAGTATATTGGCACTTAATTTGTACACAGTGGATGCCCCTTGGCACCGAATAGTATAAATACAATTAATATTATCAATCAGAAGGGGGTGAATGTATACAGTAACACCAAAATGCAAACCATAATAAAGGACCAAAACTTAGACAAATAGGCTTAGCAAATTGTATGGCAGCAGCGTATCAGGAAGCAACAAAACACAATACGATGCCCAGAGGGAAATATATGCAGAGCTAAAACTTAGGTTATGCTGATGCCAAATATTTCCATTTTCCTATTCGAAATATCATCCTACAAAAACAGATATACCTTTTCATGATTTCATTTGCTTCTGCACATGATTGCAATGTTGCCTTCAGTCTTCCATTAAGGTCTTCTAAAGCATGCTTCTGTTCAGCAGACTGTTTGTTAACCTCCACCAGTTCCTTCTGTTTTGATTCCAGCTGCTGGCTCAACTCCTTTAGCTGATCAATGTAAGAGTTTGAAATTGATTCTTTTAGCTCTTTCATATCCTGTAGATTCAAACAGAACATTATTTGCAAATCAGAAACAGCTACTGTAAAAATACGCTAATCAGCTAAGCATACACTCAACTACTGCAACAAATAACAAACTAAAAATAGCAAACATTCTAACCTGCAAGTCAATGTCCCATATATCCTTGCATTAGAAAAGAAAATTTCAGATGGAAGAAAGCTAAGGCAACAATTATCACTGTATTAGAAAGCTAAGTCAATGTCCCATATATCCTTGCATTAGAAAAGAAAAATTCAGATGGAAGAAAGCTAAGGCAACAATTATCACAGTATTCAAATCCTCTCCAACCCCTCTCCCTGCCCCCAACCTTCAGCAAAAAAATTGTCTGTCATAACACCGAAATAAGTTTCCATTAGCATCAATATGACATTCAGTTGATTAAAATGACAAAGCATCACAGCCTGGTGCCGGCTAACATAATGAGCATGCTGTATTTTCATTCCAGGTGCTTTAGCAGGGCATACCATCACATCACTACTGCCTTCATGAATCAAATAAAAACTGTTTGACCATGGTTGGATGGAGTTTTCCTTAGCTTTTATTTATAAAATAATTTCCTAAAGGGGGCCAGCAAGTCATAATCATCAGATCTAATAAAAACAGATTGGGTGCTGCTCAGGTTCACAAGGCAAGTCATGCAGGCTGGTAATCCCACAACCTGTAAGGTTTAAGTGTTCAGGGACTTCATACACCTTGGTCATACATTGATGAGCCAAAGTGGGATACAATGGCTGAAAAGTTTAGATGCACGTGAACAACTTTGATGGGCTAGGCATTTGACATGGCTATGTAAAAGTGGGGTCCCTTCCTACCCTCTCTATAATTCCCACCACATGAAAGTCATAGAGGTAAAAACTTTTTCCCACATTCATATAACTGAAGCACAAACCCTAGCACTGCCTATGACAGAAAGTTGGTTAAACTGTAATTAAGGTCCTTTTCACATTGTATAGCCTGATTAGTGTTCTAAATCAAATTCTAGACTGATCTTTAATATTGTATTCATGTTTAAATAATTCTAACAGGTTTAAGTTTTACTCCCCTTTTTCTTTTGGCAGATTTTCAATTCAAATCTCATACAGACAGCTCATGAGGGAGTTACGAACAGTTTAGGAAGTTCTACCAAGTACTGATTCATCACCTACAATTAATGGGATTTAGTTCACTTGGATCATCACCGATACTTCCTAACATTATAAATAGACTCTTCACAGACAGACAATGGGAGCTGATGAGATATAGAATTGGAGCCTGGAAAAAGATATGAATAAATTAGGAATGTCTCAGCTACAATTACCCTCAGTACAGTATCATCAGGTCATAATTTCCTCAAACAAGATGTTATTGAGTGTTATATAGGATTTCTTTCCCCGTTTAACACCCACAATTGCGCTGCTTTACCGAAACCTTACCTCCCATTTCTCTAGTTATACATGGCCCACTCTGCATCTTCACCATTGGGATCCAACTACATGAGCTTATTCCCATTCCCACTCCCATAGCCAAATATTAGAACAAATGAACGACAAAATCACTGAAAGCCACTTGATTATATATAGAGGAAAATCAAAAGAGAATCTACCATGCATCACAAAGATACATCTCTTTTATTAAATATGCCTTGTTTATAGACCAAACCAAGAGCTCCCCCCTCCCAACCAAAAAAAAAGAGAGAGAAAAAAGTGCATTCAGAAAAAATTAGATAGCTAAAATAAAGAAAGACAACCAATTATCCAGTTAGTATTACAAATCAGATGTATACTGTGAAGATGTCTAAGTGTGGTTTATTCATTCTGAAAAGAAATTTTTTTCCCAACAAAAAAAACCAAAAATCTTATGGTGCTTGTCAACAAGAAATTTGAGATTCAAGGTTTTTTTCCCTTACTAAATTACATGAAGATATGATAAGTACAGAGCGAATTCCAAGCAGAGACCATGCATATAATAACAGGCACAGCTTCCAGAAGAAAATTTGTTTGACAAAAAGAGAATTTACATCTCGTATAACCTAAACTTTCAGCCAAAAAAGCCTCAATGCTCCTAAACATTCAAATAAGCCACAAAGAGAGAAGATTCAAGGAGAATACATTTTCATAACGTTCAGCAGCAGCACGATTTTCGCTGCGCAATTCATCTATAGTAAGAACCTCTTTTTCCAATTGCTTCCGGAGTTCCTGCAAGAAACAAAAAATTAAAGAAAAAAATGATTAAGAGAAGACCAAATAGGATTAACCAATTCAAATAGAAACATCTACAGCACTAACAGCGTGAATAAATTCAGCAACAGTCAAATTAATCGTGCCAAAAAGACAATAAGAGAAGATGTAAAGGAACCTAGGGCTGAACAATACAATTTCAAATTGTCCAAACTACGTCAAACCAAATTGTTAATGATAGTTTGACATAATCCGTTTGACTTTTTATTAAAGCTAGTTTGGCTGCAGTTTAATAACTTAAATCGTACTAAATCAAACCAAACCGAACACACATGTACATATACTTATGTACATATACCTATATACATGAACATACGTAACAACACTTTCGATCATACTTAATTTCATTATGCTTCTAAATCAACTTCCATACAAATGGTTAAATTCTTCATACATTCAAGTGTCCATTGTCACCTAAATTATGAGAAATTCTTATTTGTTGATAGCATTAGCCACATTTCAAGTAAATTTGCATGATATTAGGGAAGCTTTGGATGATGTTGGAAAGTTTAAAGAAATGACATCAAAATAATATTTATTTTTCTAAATATTATATTTTAATTTTTTTAATATTTTAACACTATCTATTTAATTAATAATATCTCACATATCTTTTTTCTCATCAGAGCATTGTAAACCAAATTTAAATTTGACATTTCAGTACTTTTTAATCGATGATTAAATTTTTTCACTTGGAATGTTGTTTTTTATACCATTTCTAACTTATTACGTTATTTTGAAACAGATTTAAAATATTGTTAGTGTTGGGTCCTATGTCCAGGCCCATGAAGGATTTCGAGGCCCATGAAGGATTTCGAGGCCCAAAAGGTGGGTAGTCAGGCTCACACAAAACGGGAGGCCCAGCCCAGAGACGCGAAAAATGCGCGTGAAGCCACGCTGGCAGAGGGCGACGCGACCCTGCAGCGCATTAATGAGCTGACGGCAAGAAGGCGGAAAGGCTGGCCTATGAGGAAGCGGCTGGCACTGCATCAACGGCTCACGCAACCATCTGCAGGCGGCCAACCACTCCCCGCGAAGGAAGAAACCAGGCATGGCCGGCAGCGTCCTAAAACGGATCAGCCGCCACGAGACGACAAAGGGGCATGACCAACGGTCCACGGCAATGACCAATGGCAAGGAAGCCCTCGTAACGGGCATCTTGGCGCCGAGAGCTTGAAGAGGAGAGGCCTATAAAAGCTCTCACACCCCACAGAAAAAAGGGGGGACGAAAGAAGAAGCTCTAAAACCCTGACTCCCGTCGCTACGCCTGAAAAGAACTGTAAGACGTCCACTCCTGACCTCCACAGCAGGAGAAAAAAGGAACTGGAACGAAGAGCATTCTCCTATTCTCTAAGATCAAACAAGCTCTTGATCATATCCCCTCGTCGATTCAGGCGTAGGGAAAGTTAGCCACCCGCTGCGATGCACCACGGAAGCCAGGCCTTCCAAAACCTGATCATTGCATTCTCTACACCATCGCATCCATCTCTAAATGCTTCTACAGCATCTAACCGCGCACCGCCCTTGGCGTGCGCCATTTCCTACCTTTGCGGGAATTTGCTGACTTGAGCGTCGGAGCGGCCTCGGTGAAAGAAATCCTGCCGGACCTATAACCTCTTGTTTATTGTTTGTGTTGTGCAGATCCAGGTTCAGAGAGACGGAGACCGGACCCTTCACCTGACGCCGCCGTGCGCTTAGGAATCCGAAGGCTCCCTAATCCGTACGGTAACCGCGGGCCCGGGACGCAACAGTTAGT
This sequence comes from Nepenthes alata, assembly GCA_028571085.2. Taxonomy (NCBI): domain Eukaryota; kingdom Viridiplantae; phylum Streptophyta; class Magnoliopsida; order Caryophyllales; family Nepenthaceae; genus Nepenthes; species Nepenthes alata. Next base: position 6,625 of record JAOVVI020015429.1, on the reverse strand, counting down.
ATGCTAAAAATATTGTTTGTTTATTTTAACTTTTGTGTATGACATATTAAATTGAATAAAAAATTTTATACTAAAAAGAGCTTAGTATTATAAAGTCGTATATATCACTCAAACCAAACCAACCCACAAATTACCATATTAGTGACAGTTTGATTTATTTTGGTAAAAACTCAAACAACAATACATGGTTCTGCTGCGAATTATCCTCCAATCTGTACCAAACAGGTCCAATTTCACCCCTTAGGAACCATTTTATCTGTCATAAGAGGAACCATTTGTAGTGACCATACCGTGTTTGAACGCTGAAGGCTTCGAAAATCATCAAGAGAAATAGGACCTTCAGGAGCACCAATGCCTATGCCTTTCAGTCTCTTGTTTTCAGGAACAAATTCCTCTGCACAGAAATCAATGAAACCAATGAACATATGAAATGAATCTAGACCCAAGGTCAATTTACACAAGCTGGAAAGATGTGCATCATTATTTATGAACAAAGGGACAATTGACCACAACTTGATGACAGAATCAATGAATTGAGATAAAGGATCTTGCTTATGATTGAAAAAACAAAAACAAAATCAACAATATGACTGACCATATAGTACACATGTTAAGAATAGCAAATTAATGTTTTCATTTATAGCGAATTACTGTTTTCATATATAGAGCTCAACCATCTGGACAACCATATTCATTGGCTCACATTAAATGCAGCACATTTGTTGAATATAAGATTCCATCAAAGCCATATGAAGTTTTATCATGAGCACATTGAATACAAGGAGCAAATATAGGTTCAATCATGATCTCATTTTCCATGACTGATGAGGCCAACATTAACAGTAAAAAATAGAAAGAAATCAATAAACAACTTCAACTCAAGAAGCCTCAGGATGTACACCTGCTTTTCTCTTTAAGATAACGTCGCCAGCCAATGAACAGGATTTTGAAACTTCCCGATATACAAACACAACTGCATGTTCTGCAATCAAACAAGGAGATAGTTATTTAATTGTACATAACTATGATGTAAAATTATTAGACAGAAAGAAGACACGAGAGTATAAAATCCTCATAGCAAGTTTGGGGCTGTAAAAATTGTCACAACCCAAATAGATGCCAATTATCCATCAAGATTAAGTTACGTAAGGAAATTATGGCAACATTATTCATCAGAAGCACAACTTGGAAAATTAAAATTCCAAAAGAAACCATTCCGAGACATTGGTTTCAATATAGTGCAAAAATAGAAACACAACAAACTTTGATGATACAATATCAAAATTTTGAATTCCATGTTAGAAGGATATCAACGTCAAACAAAAACCCTGTACACAGATATTGATTGATGAGAAAATACTTAAAACCAAGTTGGTACAATAGCACTGCAGTTATCAGAGCTAGAATGGTAAAGCCTCAGAGAGTCCTCCATAGAGGATATGCAAAGCACAGAAATTTTCCCTTTACCTTTTCCCCCTTTTTGGTACAGGGGACTGGTAAATGCATATTCATGTGCTAAAAACCATAAAATGCACTCTTGTATCCTATGTAAAGCTATCACTAATGAACCCAGTAGAGATGGAACAAGATCTTCCCAAACATAACAATAATCTACATTGTAACTACTAACACTCGCAAGTATCAACAAAAACTACTTCCATAAGCTGAAGGATATTGAAGCCATAGGCCAAGCAAGTCCGCCTAGAACACCCACAATCTAAGCTAGACCGAGAGGTCCGCCACGGCTTTCTAACAGCAATTTTAACAAAACTATGTTGATGTGTTAAAATAATGATAGATGGAAATGAATCTAACACAAACCAAGGGCCAGGTGTAAGCAGTTGCTGTCGCTCTCCTAGGATGCCGATTTTTAGAGCCAGTACAGGAATGCTGTGCAACAGTTGTCTGTTACCAAAATACTGTAGGGTCAACCACCCCCCAATTTTTTTCTAACACAACTAAATCTAGAGTAACAGAGCATGCAACAAATAGCAGCAAAAATTATCTTGTCTGTGGCCCCAAATTCAAGTATGCAGCACAGTTGGCATGCTATTTTCCATAGACTATATTTAGTTTATGTCAAAGACAATTCTTGCTGGATATGAAATTAGATGTTTTGACTCCATACCAGGCTTTCATATGACACACTGGGATTATTTGTGATGACCAAAGAAATCAACAAGAAGTTCACTTGTAATCCAATAAAAGCAATTCAAATGAGAATTTCCTTGACATCATTTTGCAGTGCCAGCAGAGGTCATTATATTTCCTGTCCTTTTGGTTGAAGTGTGTTATCCTTCTTTAGTTGTTAATGTCCCTCTACAATTTGAGAGGGGGGGGGCACATTTGTCCATCCAGAACCTGAAATGCAGAAAATTTCAGGCGTTGGATCATCATTTTTTTGTTGCTGATGTATTTGATTTTTCTTAATTGTACAATGTTAAAAAACTCATGCAATCTTTACATTCTTTTGTGCTGTATCCCCTTGGCACCTGAATAAATGAATTGAGTCTTTTACAGGTCTGTAAGAAAAGGGACCACTCCTTATGTGGATGGAAATGAAGATAATTCGAAATTGAAACTGGTTCAAAAAGATGAGAAAGGATAAAGACCTCCTTACGGTGGTAATATTATGAGCATATTTAATGCAGTTGTACATGTCTATGCATTTGTTGGGTACTTACTAGAACTCCAACATATTAAACGACAATAGCTTGATTGTGTTATGTTAATCCAAATGCAATTCACTCAAAATCAAAATCTATGAAAACATGTCCTAGCCCCCCCAAATTCTCCTATAGTTTCAACTTTGAAAACACCCAGTTTAACCTGTATAACATACTTGGCAAAGGATATGAAACTAAATCCTTCAATCACTTGAACCCCAACACAACTCTTTCTGGTAGACGTGATTAAGGACCCATGAAGATGTTCATCGAAGAATAAAATCCAATAACACAAATGAAATACAGTAATAACATGGCAGATCAGCTTGAAGACAAAAGGAAACATGAGGCTTAGAAGAGTAGTGTTTATAAGATTGGGGCATGAAGGGGAGTGGGATAAAGCAATAGCATCTAAAAATTTCCATTACCATTGTGAGGAGATGCAGCAAATGATATGATATCCCCATGACAAATCTTGGCTTCGGATTTAGAGGTACCTCTCTTGAGTCTCTCCCAATTGACAAATGTTCCATTAGTGCTGAATAGGTTCAAGATATCACAGAGTTAGCACAACTTTGACCAGTTGAGTAGCAAATGTTTCGAACGAAGAATAATTTCTGGCAGGGAGCTCAGTGACCGACTGTCCCTTACGAGAAGGAAAGAGATGCACTCATTTCTACCCACAGTACACACTAAAGAATAATATACAATACAAAACCTCGTATCTTTCAAGAAGGCACAATTATAGAAACCCGAAGGATGTTCAACATCTTCATTAGCAACTCTTTTCCTGGAGATTTGACAATGTCGCTGACTAACAGAACTTGCATCTATCTGGAAATGTACATCCTCTACCGATCGGCCAATACAGTGCTCATCAGCAATTAATAGCATATTTATTCCCTGTTTTAAGGATGTTCCATCAGCAAATTTGAAAACTGCTATACATAGCATCAGAATATTGGAAAGCATAAGTATATTCCCAAAGTAGCATTCATTTATCACAGGATCACACTTTCCAAGACACATGTTTCTAAAATAGTTTATTGACCAGTTCCATAGGGCACTCATTAGAAAAACTTTAAAATAAAATAAATTTAGCAATAGGCTTGTCCTTCACTTTTCATTAACAAAATCAAAATTAAAATGGAAAAAAGCATAAATAAGGTATTACGATTCCACACTTCAATAAAAGCTGATTCATTTGTAACTAATACATCCAATTTAGGGAGGGAGGAAAAACTCATACTAAATTTCTCAGTCACAATGACACAACATCCACAAACAAAGGCACCGCCATTTTGTAGAACTCATCAAAATACAGCAATTGTTGGTTGATTCAATAGGATTTGACCTGATGATAAGATGCATAGGAAACTGAAAACAGCGAATGATTCAACAAACCATCTAAAAGTAGCAATCTACTCATTGTTACTTGTGATGGTATGACAATCACTACTACTTCAAGACAACAAAATTATTAAAACAAAAGAAGGATGCAGATCCCCAAAGAAAGCACAACTTATTGAAGTTATTTTAAGGAAAATTGTAAGGTACGGGTTCCTAAAACATAGTAAATTCTAATAATTAAATTAATATAATCAAGTTTGGGATAAGTGAAATAAAAAAATTAAAAATTTAGTCATAGTACAGAAAATTGCAAGTCTGGGCTTGCTGTTGGCTTGAGCCTAGAAGGCAGCCAATTCCAGTAAGCTCTAGGTTCACTGTTGGCTCGATCCTGGATGGCGGTGCCAAATCCAGTGGCGAGAGCGCCCACTGCACGCTCACCAAGAGCTCGAGCACGCAGCACTCGAGCACCAGCACGATAAATTGGCCACTGACTTACTATTTCGCGTTTTAAATAGGGGAAAGGGGGAGAGAGAATGCCACGACCGCGCAGAGCACGAAGGGAGAAAGACATAAAAAGAGAAAGGGAAAGATTTCTCTGCCAATTTTGGCTCGATCAGAGTAAGGAAATTAGTAAATCAGGCAAAGGCAAATGTACCATAAACTCTGAATTTTCTTATTGTTGCTTTTAGTTATCTCCTTTTTTGTATTATTGTTCTAAAACCCTCCTCCTTTAAGATTTGTATGTAATATCACATGCTTTCCAATTCTCTCATGATTTTATGAATAAATAGCATGTTTAAGCATGAGTATTATAATTTATGAGTTCGATTTCATTGTATAGCTCATGTTTCATGTCCAAATATGGTATGAACGTTTTCTCTCAAACCCTAGCTCGAAAATTGAATGTATGATTTATGTAGATTTTGAGTTATGGGAGGAAAATATTTTGTTATGAATTATTTAAGCTTATTGGATGATTTTATCTGCAATTTTGTTAAAATATATATTGTTCAAAATTACTGAGAACTCCAAGGCTATCTAAAAGACTCGGTTATGAGAAGTTAAAGTAGTCTTAAAAAAAGATGAATTAAGATTAAGGAACAAGAATCAAGATTTCCCAAGTTAAGTTAAAATCAGTAACAAACTGGACCAAGGATTTGATATTCAGCAGTTAACATTTTCTGGCATGCCATGGATATTACAGTGGAAACTCAAAGATTATCCTGGCTGCGTATGGTAGCGGGTAATATTTCTTGGCAAGCCTTAGGATGTTACAATAGTAGTCGAGGATAGCTCCATCCACAGAGTGATATGTGGTCTGCCTTCCTCGGGACGTTACTATGGAGGACAAAAATCTGAGAATATGTGATCATCCTGCCTTCGGGATGTAAATAAGGAAGGACTATGAACCAAAGTCTTTGATTGTGTGGAGTGAATACAATCTATCATCGATTATGCGCTCCCTTCGCTGATAGGGCCTACTAGCTTTGATCCCTCAAGATAATAAAAGGATTTACTCTAAAAGACAAGTAAGATTTCAAGTGTCCATGTTTTCTACCTCATGATAAGTGGAAGGAATATCTAAAGGAAAAGATAAAATAAAGAAAGACAAGATTTGACCACAAGTTCATACTCATGCATTGTTTCATACTTTTGCATCACCCATATGCATATTCAGTTCCAAATCCCTTCAATGTTTCTTTTTATATAAATATGAATATATAAATATGTTTTATATGATTTGCATGTCCTGTTTTTATGATACCTTGTTGAGCATATAGCTCACCCCTTACTGTTTTTATCCCTCTTCTAGATGGTACCAATGAACTGATACCTGATGAGAAAGAGTAAGGATTGTGATAGCTAAAGGAGGATTGCTGGACCTTAAAGACTTGAAATTTTGAATGTAGTTGATGTAATGCAATGTAAATGGTTGATATAAGATGAATGTTGTGAATTAAATTATGGCATGGCATGTTGTATGTTATTATGGATCATTGTTATACTTTCGCGGTTTATTTGTGGTTATAGTTATGCTTCCGCTGGTATAATGTTGGGTTTTATACAGGTTCCTAAATGATATCTCTCATTAGATCCAATATAGTAGTTAAGATTACTGTGTTTGAGCCATAAATGAAATGGCGTTTGATTGTGATCCCGTGTATGTGTTGTGGTTGAAATTTTGAGGCCTATGGATTGATATATGTTTTGTACAGGGTCATTATTTAGGTTATATGTATGGTTTTTGCCTATAAACAAGGGAGATTTTGTTTAATTTTCTGTAGAAATTAATTTATATGTTTATAAACAAAAGCATACTAGTTTTCATTTGGTTAAGTCTGATAACTGACAGAGGTCATTAGAGGATAATGACACGTTGCGTTACAAATGGTATCAGAGAAAAGAAATATCTTAAGATTGATGTGAATTTTATACGGAAGCTCAGGTCAGAATAAGATAGATTGAATAAGTAGATGAAAGCGTAGAATGATTAAATTAGATCGGATAGTTCTAGTTATCCAAATTTGTATAACTTGGGCTAGAATTAAGTTGGGATTAGTGGGTTAGTTTGATTGTCCCGCCTATGTCATCCTAGTTAGTGTCTGAGT